>JASANG010000929.1:0-149399 GCA_030248215.1 Enoplolaimus lenunculus
AGGCTTAGGAATAAACTCATTATTACGCTTAGGCTTAGGCTTAGGAATATACTTATAATTCTGTTCCGCTTCTGTTCTTTACATTGGGCCTCTTCCCTATTATTCGAGTCACTACAGTATGTCGAAAATTCGCGTAATAAGCCAATGGTCTAATTCAATTATCCTTTAGTTCCATTCATTTTGTTTGTGTTGCATCTTGAAGGTATTGTTTTTCTTACCTAAACCTAAAACCGCTTCGAAGAATTTTTTCCAGAGTCTTATAGTCAAGCGGATACGAGTAATCTGGTTTGTGGTTCTCTTGTTGGACACCGAGAGCTTCGCTTCGATCAACAGACTTAGTATCAACAAGCACTCAAATTAAGCTGCGGCACAACCGATTTTAGTGATACTGTAGATGGCCCATGTTACTTTAAGGGGCGTCCAGCAGGGTTCAACCGGAATTCCTGTTCAGGCCGGAATTCCTGCAAAAATTCAATTCCTGTTCCTGATCCTGTTCCTGTATTCAAAGATGCAGGAAACGGAATTTTTACGGTTTTGTGGCAAATTATTTATAATCATATTAATATTGGAAACTTTGTCTTTAAAAATTTTTTACGTCAAAATTAGTGTTTTATACCTACATCAATTCTGTTACTGTATTGACCCGAATAAGAGGGGGGTAATAAGAGGAGGTCCCCATTTTGAATCCCGATCAATAGGAGTCCGTATCCCTAATAAGAGTCCGTAAGCGGATAGAGTCCATTAACATTAATTAGAGTCCATAAATGTCAATTATCCCTAATTCTAGCGCATGAATGACTCCAGGTCCAAATAATTTGACTTCGAAACTTTAAAGCGTACTTAAGTTTTGAAAGTACATTCCAACGTATAACCTTGCATTATCGTTCAAGCTAGTGACACAACACAAACGAACATTTAAGTCAACGGATACTTGCAGTACCGGATATATATCAGTAACGAAGAATGACGGAGCGTGGGTTAAAAATAAATAACAATCCGTAACCGAATAACAAGGGGGAACCATCTGGAGGGGCCAAATAAATATCAGTCCCCCATTCTTATTCGGGTCAATACAGTACTAAAAATTGTTTAATGTGTTTCCGCAAAACTTAGCAAGTTTTGTAAAAAGTCTAACAGTAATTCGGTGACGAAAATTATTTCAAATTCCGGTTCCTGTTCCTGTTCCGGTTCCTGCATAAAAATTCAATTCCTGTTCCTGTTCCGGCAAAATTTAGTTCCTATTGGAATCCTGGCGTCCAGGTATCAAGCGGGTCTATAAAAATACGTTTAGATTCTTGATTACATTTTTTTCCTAAGGCTTAGGCTTAGGCTTTAGGAACGCATTATTGCAACGGTTAGGCTTAGGTTTAGGTTTAGGGATACGCTTAATCTACTGTTACGCCCCTAAAAGTAACATTGGCATCGTTGATTGAAAGGCCAGTAGCCAGCTCATCATGTTGGGCGGACTCTAAATTTTCAAAAATCGGCATGCAACAATTTTAAACTACTTACAAGCGAGGTTGGAACTTTTCTAAAGACGGGGATAAAATTTTTCTAAGGGGGGCTGAGCACCTCTGACCCCCTGTGGCTTACCAGTTGCTACTTTAGTTTAATGTTTATTAAAAATTTGATTAAGCGGATTTTATAGACGTATGTATTGCATTAGAGTTGAAAAAATGTTCTTAAAGTTATAGTATTTGATGCAAACTGGTTAAACCGTTTAACAACCAGATCGCAGGTTAGGCTTAGGAATAGGCTTAGGCCAAAGTTGCGTTTAGGATTGTAGCGTTAGCCTAAGCCTATCACTAAGTTTATCCTGCGTGCTTATCACTAACCCTAAACCTTAAAGTTAGTCTAATGCCTAAAATTCTAGTTTCACTTAAAGTAAAATTGGCCTAAGCCTATTCCTAAGTTTTACCTGTGTGCTTATCGCCAATCCTAAACCTTAAGGGTGGTATAAATTCCAAATGGTACTTCAATGTAGTTCAACACAGAAATACGAGACGTCCCTAAAAGTAACCTGGATCTCAGGTGCGGATCCAGTGAATAATTTAGGAGTGGAAGGCTGATACGTCGGGATCTACGGAACCAAAGCAATAGTTTGAGCCATATACTCGACTGATGTTGACCGACTCGCGGAATTTTCTATTTTATGTTTGGCAAAAAAATTATTGTTTAAAATACGAAGGGGGGTTGACGGACACCCAATGGACCACATTTTTGAATCTGCATTGGTCGTATATTTACATGCATTCCTAAAACTGTTACTGGCTGCAAGCCAAACTTCTCAACTACGCCCATATTCCATAGATTCGTTCCGCTCTGTCAAATTTTGAATTTTAAGAAAAATTTCATTTTTGACATTAAATCGTTGACAGTTTTGAATTTTTGAACTTTTTATATTAATTTTAAAACAAAATACAATATATTTTTCAAAATCAAACCATGAAAACAAAACGGAAAACCAGCCGGTTACGGTTGGACTCGAACGCCAAAAATTTATTGACGCAAATCTTAAATTGTAATTATTTTGTGACATATTAGTCAGAAACACATTAATGTCTTTAAATTGTATTCACAAACGCTTTTTGCGGCAAAATGCCAAATATTTTTCGTAATAATGAAACTTAAAGTAAAAACCAACTGATAAATTTCTAAGTTAAATCCCTAGGATATCTTCTAATACAGCGGTGCTGACATCTCAAGTCAAGATCAATGTATTATAAGGCATGTAATGGCGCTACCGGTCAACACAAAGAGTACGTTTTTGGCTAAATTTTCAGTCATATTTGTGTCGAATTGCGCTCTGTATTACAGTTTAGCGATAGGTTTTCAAACTGACGAACTTGTGCAATTGTAGATCTGCGAAATTTTGATACACGCAATTATATATATATATATATATATATATATATATATATATATATATATATATATATATATATATATATATGTATATATAGATATATATCAGTTATATAACATGCAAACAAACTTTATTATTTAAGAAGGGACCAGAGTCTTCGTTCACACAAATTTCTTGTAGCATCTATGTCCAGTTAGTGATATTTTTGAACAAGCGAACAGTAGGCTACTCGAATGTGAAAAGTGTGCAGAATTTCGAACCCCCCCCCCCGGCCCGGACCCGGGCCCCCCCCCCCCCCCCCCCGGGGGGCCCCCCCCCCCCCCCCCCCTAAAGGGACGCCCAACGTGACCGGCTGAAACAAAAAATGCCAAAGTTTTAAAACGTGTCTAGGGTCTCGCTTGCATCGATCGCGAGTTTGGGTGCCTTCACCCTGGTGTTTGGGGGACAGCCCCACCGCCGTCTGGTCCGGTACGGCTCACCAGTTACCAAATCCGATCTCAACAAGGACAAGACCCATCATCGACTTGTGGTAATCCGAGCGTAGAATTGAGTATTTCAGGCATTGTCAAATTTTTTTAAAATAATAGTTTTTAATTCATACTATAGTAAAAATATTGTTTTTAATTATTTTTTATTTATTGTTTTTAATTATTTTTTATATTTATTGTTTTTAATTATTTTTTTCTTTATTGTTTGTAATTATTTTTTCATTTAGATACACAAGAAGAAAAGCATCAAGAACGAATATTGACTGCGAAACGGGTGGCACGTGCCGACAGCCTGTGGAATCGGCTTTGTACTCCACGCGAAGAATTTCCTGAATGGATTTTTTATCAACGCCACGTCTATCAGCGTGAAGATCGGTATCCGGTCGATGCGGTAAGTTTAACTAAGGTATCCGCAGCCTTCAAGCCAAACTTTTGAAATAGGACTGGTGTCCGGTCGAGCTTCGAGCCAGTCCAAAATAGCCTAAACTGCTACATTCACTTCAACCCTCATTTCAACCCAAAATTTGAACGAAATTTTTAAATTTTTTTCCAAAAATATTTTCTCTTTAACACAAGTTTACGTTCAGCTTATTGAAAACTAGAAAATCATAGTTGACAATTAACCGACTTTATAATTTCACAGTTTGAACCAACCAAGACCGAATGATCATTGTAGTCGATGTGCGTTGTATTTTGACCAAACCTGACCCTGTTTATAGTAGGGTATAAGTCTTGTTTAAATGTTGAAATTTACGTTATAATCTGTAGGAAACAAACTTGTTTTGTTTATATCGCACAAAATCTTAGTAATCGACCCACTCCCCCACCAGAAGTGGGGTGAGGTATTACTCAAACGCAACGCACGCTGGTACATTTTGCGTCAGCCAAAATATGGCTAACTGCATACTCTTGCATAAAAAGAGTACCATCAGACTTTCAACAAACTCAATTGTGAACGATGCACAAATGTTGATGTTTTATAGCCTAACGAATCTAACTCTTGTAACGTGAAATTCTTACGTTATCTTGAGTGTAACGTGAAATCCTTAATTATTTTGAGTTAAACGTGAAAATTTTAAATTTTATTTAAGTTTAGCAAGAAATTCTTAAAGTTAAATTTTGAGTTTAACGTCAATTACTTTGTGTATGCTGCCGCTATAATTGCAGAGACCTTCGCATATCCTAAGCCTACGAGGCCAGAACTATGTCAACACGGATCCATCTCCAGATGATCGTTTTTCCCGGGATATTGAAACAATCGAGGAATGCGCTTCAAATGCTCTACATCCACCATTTGAACCGAAAAATCAGGAGTCATCCGAGCTTTCTGTAATCCAACTGCAGCAACAACACCAACAACAACCACAACAACAGCTCCAACAACAACAACAACAACAACCACAACAACAGCTCCAACAACAAAAACAACAACAACAACAACAACAACAAAAACAAGATCACCGAAAACAACTATTTAAAAAACAACAACTTCAACGCCAATTACAGCTACACCTACAACTTGAAGAAAAAGAAGAACAAGAAGAAGAAGCAAAAGAAAAACAACAGCAGCAGCAGCAACAACAACAACAACAACAACAACAACAACAACAACAACAACAACAACAACAACAACAACAACAACAACAACAACAACGTCAACAACAACAACAACAACAACGTTCAGGAACAATCCGGGTAGCGGCGACTTCAACCGTTAAAATAGCGTCCGCCGGCAATAATCTCAGACGCAAATTGACACTAGACACCCTTAAAAACGTATCTCGCCAATTACAATCGCTCAGGTCTGCTCAAATCTGGCACGAACAGCAGCAGCAACAGCAACAACAACAATTGAGCCCCGAGCTCGAGTCTGGCTTGACAGAACCCAAATCTGAACTTAGCTGTGTTGGGTCGACAATAGATGATTACCAAGGGTAAGTCTGACAATGACAGTTTGGTTTGGGGTTATTGTCGAAAAGCGAGAGAGAGTAGGGTGGCTCTAAACTTGTGGTGTAGCGCCGACCGTCAACGCTGTCGCTGAACGCTTGCAACGTACGGCGACGGTCGGCCCCGTACGGCGACGAAAAGCAACGTACAGCAGGTTACGGTAGCGGAAGACATTAAAAAATTTTTAAAAGTATAACGCACTTTTACGGTCGCAGTATACTTTTCTGTACAATTTTAATGTCTTCCAGCGCCGTTGGTCACCGTTCGTCGCCGTACGTCGAGTGCAGGTCTGCATACGGTGTTGTACGAGAATTGCTAAGCATATTCCTGAGCCTAAGCCTAAGCCTAAGCGTGGCAAAAATGTGTTCCTACGCCTATAAGCCTAAGCGTTACAAAAGTGTATTTGTAAGCCTAAGCCTGAGCCTAAGCAAAAAATGTAGTCTAGAATGTAAGCCTACTCTTTTACAGACTCGCCAGAAACCGGGACGGCCCTAAAAGCAAACATGGGCCGAAAAGTGTATGCACGTAGACGAATTTGAAAATGATTAAAGTTTAAAATTACCGAATATTAATTAATATTTTAAAATGAGTACAATGGTTTTCATCTCAATAAACAATTTGATTCAAATGAATAATATCAAAACGACTTAAAACTGTATTGTTTATTAAGTCATAATCGAACACTGAGCATTAAAGTTAACCTTAAAATAATACAGAAATGTCACCAATTTTCGTCATTACGAAGGGTTTGTTTGCGGTCCGGTCCCAAAATAGAATTTTAAAATATTATTTTAAACCGCTGAGTGTTTGCACTTTTTTGTACAAAACTTTAATTCTCAAAGAGGTCAAAATCAAGTGAAAACTACTTTAAAAACCAGGTCAGTGTTTATATATATGTATATATACATATATATGTGTATATATGTATATATACATATATGTATATATATATATATATTTATATATTTATTGGAAATGTCTGGTATCAGAGGTATAGTAAGGATTTGATTTCAAAAAGTGTAATTTCATTCAAGCGTTGTTGCGAATGAACTTTAGGTTTCCAGAATGGTATTTTTTAAGCTTGTAACACAGTTGTATATAATGTCAAACATTTTGAGTGGTCACATTCTATTTTTCGGTTACACCAAAATGTTTGAATTTTGAAACATTTAAATTTTGCGCAGTATAACATTACATTTTAAGTAAAATTCACCCGACTTGGTTAAATTGAATATTTGTTTAAATTTAAAATAAATAATTGTTTATTTGCAAATTTAATTGTTTAAATTAAAATTAAATCACTGTTTAAATTTAATGATTGTTTAAATTTAAACTAAGTAATTGTTTAAGTTTAAATTAAATAATTGATAAAATTTAAATTAAATAATTGCTTAAATTTAAATTAAATAATTCCTTAACTTTAAATTAAATAATTTTTTAAATGTAAATTAAATAATTGTATAAATTTAAATTAAATAATTGATTTATTTAAATTAAATAATTGTTTAAATTTAAATTAATTGTTTAAATACTTGTTTAAATGTTGAAACATTTTTCATCATGTCTGTAATTATTATGATACCAGTGATTTAATTTTTAAGCAATTTATACCCAACGATATTTAAATTTTAAATGACGTTCACCTGCATGTCTTAAAATCTACTCTTAATTTTTAAATTTCACTCCATAAGTTGCCGTCAACGATTTAACTGGCCATAATGTGATAATTTTGCAATGACCATCTGCAACGATAAAAGTGATTATATTTAAAATAATAATTTTTAAATTTAGCAAACTAATAAGTCATACTTAACTTTTTATGTTAATTCCACATTGGCGGAATTTTTCAACAGCTGGTAACAAATTCACTCGGCGTAGACAAGATTTCATTGGAGATTGGTATAAAATGAAATTTTAAGAATTCTGATTGGGTGGCATATATTAATCGGGTCATTTTTCTGGCTTGTCAAATATTTTAGGTACTAATATATCCCCTCTATACGTCACTTTGTATACGTCATTATGACGTCACTTTGTATACGTCATTATGTTCATCCATTCTCACTCTGTGACAATATTGATTATTTTGTGTCAATCACTCGTTTGAACGTTACTGTAAGGTACCACCACAGGGACAAACGTAGGCTGTTACCCCCAAATGGTATGGTGACCTTGTTTTTGTGATAAAATGTTATTATTTTTTCAAACCAGGTTTTAACGCCTTAAAGGGTGAAATTTGACAACTGGTCAACGATCACAATAAAAAAATTTGCTCCGTCATATACTGTAAATTCCAATGAGTTGATTAATAAACTCTAACGGAAAGTTAGTTATTTCTGAGTTAACAACAGAAAACATGAACTCATTCTGAGTTGATTCTACCGCTGAGTTGAGTTGACTCTGGGTGAGTTGATTATTTAACTCAGAATGAATTGAATCAACTCCAAATTTCTGAGCGCTGATAGTCCTAACACAGACTGAGTGATTTGAACTCATTCTGAGTTAAAATCAACTCACTGAAATTGTACAGTGTTCCACCCTCAGCCAAAA
Source organism: Enoplolaimus lenunculus (assembly GCA_030248215.1). Classification (NCBI taxonomy): domain Eukaryota; kingdom Metazoa; phylum Nematoda; class Enoplea; order Enoplida; family Thoracostomopsidae; genus Enoplolaimus; species Enoplolaimus lenunculus. The sequence continues at coordinate 7,852 of JASANG010000929.1, forward strand.
AAATGATAACATCAGTTTATTAAAGAAAATAATTCGAATTCAAAGGGGGACATATCACTTAATAGATTACAATGAAAACGTGTCAAATTCTGTTGCAATTGTTCATTTACCTCGCAATCAAACTCGTAGCCAGCTCACCTTGCCAGCGCTGCTGGAAACTTTTTAGCAGGGGCATACAAGGGTTTGCGATGATTTACACACAATTTTAAAACTTTTCCTAGGGGTAACCCTTGTTGTTTCAGGGGAGAAGTTGAGCCGCCCCTTCCCGCCGTCCTCTGGCTCGCTTTTAAATGGCGTAAAATCATTAATATGACAAGAGAGCTGACGTTTTTTGAGCAGGGGGCTTTGAAATGTGTTACAATCAAAAATTATGATGCGATACGGGGGCATACCTGCCATACAGGTACGCTGTGTGTACCACCGGCCCATCCCCGTGTAGGGGTGTTCGTGAGGCTAATAAGGGGAACACTAGGGTACATATTGGTTAAGTGTATTTTGTTTGTATACGTTATGTAAACACCGATGCTTTTTATGGATTATTTCTCCTCGCAGACTTGGAAGTTTTTGCCCAATAAACGCGCCCGCAGCCAGATGGGTGCCAGAGGGGATGTGCTCACTCTGAAAAAATCTAATCACCCCTCTAAAAAGTATTAGCCCAGTTGTAAGCAAGGCGTTTCAGCCGTATGTTTCTCCTTAAATGGTTTTGGCACCTACTAACGAGGTAAGCTGGCTATAGGTCGTTAGGTTACTTGACGTATAATTTTTGAATAATTTTTTATTAAGTTTCTAGTTGGTAACTTGGCTAACAGCGGACATGGATACTTAGAAATTTGCGTTTAGCTTAACTTGTCTGCTAGTTTGCCTTTTTCCAGTACGAATATTTTCTATTTCATTTGAAATCTAAGCCCGCATTCTCAAATGTGTGTAGCACCTATTACCTGCTGATGATATGTCCTGTAACTGTGGAACCAGCGCATTGTAAGGTTCGAAATTCTGCACATTGTTCGCGTTTGATTTTCCCTGCTTCTGTACAAATTTTGATATCTGTAATTGCAGATGTTCCTCAGTTTAAAAACCTATTGCTAACTGCCGATAGGTGCTGCACGCATTTTAGAATATCGACCCTAGCATTATAGTTAAAATTCAAATCGCACGCATTTTTGCTGTTAGGCGTTTACTATCACTACTCAGCTATTGGAGCTTGACGCTCGAACTCCACGGAGCTGTCACGTCTTGTGGAGATTTTACATTGTAAATTTCAGAGAGCTGATTCTAACTCAGAAAGAGTGGAATCACTCAGTGTGAGTTAAGACCATCAGAACTCAGAATATTGAATTGATATATTTCATTCTGAGTTAATTAATCAGCTCACCCAGAGTCAACTCAACTCAGAATGAGAATCAACTCAACTCAGAGTGAGTTAATGTTTACTGATATTAATTAACAAATAACCAGCTCGCTAGCTGAATTGATTAATCAACTCACTGGAATTTACAGTGCATACTGCACATACGTGTAATAATTATTAAACACTTGTGGATTGTGTATTTTTTGCACATAAATACTGTTTTCAATAGTTGCTCATAGTATACTCTACTTGAGAAGGGGGCTGTTAGGCTGTATTTGACAATGTCGGCTGACAAAAACTCGTTAAATTTTGTGCTTTTGGAATGAAATGTTATATCAAAGTTCGGTCTTTGTTTGAAGTTAATTTTTCAAACTCTCGTTAAACGCCGCTGCCAACCTATTATTAATACCTGTCAGCTGGTTTGGGTTAAAGCTTTTGTCAGCTTCAGCTTTTGAGGTATGACTGATTTCCCTTGAGTTTTAGCCAGAATCATGTGAAACTCGAGTTTGTACGTAGTTGCAAAAAAATTAAATTAAGAGTTTATAGCAACAAAAATTCTGTTTTTTTTTCAGTCTTTCCTCAAGTTTAACTATAATTAAAACAAGCGTTGTTTTGGAATATTTATTGTTTCGCAACTGAGTGTAATTGCAAACTTGCAAAATCAGTTGCAATATTTTAACGCCAACCATAAGAAAGAGGTTAAGCGTATGTCTGAGCCTAAATTTAAGCCTATACGTTTCCGTGATAGACACGGTAACCACCAAATTTCGCGTGGGTTCCAAAAGCCTAAAACTATGCCCATAAAACATCCCCACAAATTGCATTTATTACTGGTTTGTTTCAATTTAAGCTGTTACGAGTTGAAGTTTTGCTGATACCGGAAACCGGTATCCGCAGTCGACTGTACGAGGAAGCGGATGTGGACGTCCAGAAAAAATGTTAATCCCGATGGAAACCTGCGCATGCCCTTCCAATGAAATTTTGGACTCCCTCGGCTGGGCTGTCCGGCAACAAATTTGAGCGAACTTCAAAATTGATGGCAGAAAAAAAAACCTGGCTATTTATCTGGTGTAAAAATCCCATGAGCTAAAATGAAACCTGTTTGCACAATGGACCCACCGGTATATATACCGGTAATTTAATTTGGTGCCCAAAATGGGCTTTTTTGCCCAAAAAACAGCATTAAGCAACACACGCGAATAGTAGGGGTGCATACAACAACACAGATAGAAGCAATATATATGCTACTGAAATTTGATAAGACAAAAAAGCACACATTTAGCCGACATTCGAATAATCTTGTGGATGCTGGAGATCAAAAAATTTCCTATACTCGTATACCCGCCCGAACTGAAGTCCTGGCACGGCGCCCATATCGAAACTACTGGATTCAAATCTGGCACCGCTGCAGTATTTCGAACGGTTGGTCACACATTCCTTGGAGGCTCGCAAACTGGTTTCAAACCTGAACCAAAATCACAGGGCGAAGCAGCCAATGCGGATTATGTATCATTAAAATGAAAATTTAATTGCCAATTTTCAACGACTAATTTTGGTTGCACAACCGAAATATACCAAAACCAGAATGATCGGGCGTTGACCGACCCACGGGTTGGTGAATGGCAAACCATGGTTGGTTTCTTGAACCGGTAACGCTGACATAGCTACCCGAATTTGTCCCATTTTAAGCGGGATTTTAGTGTAAAAACGTTAATATTAACGCTATACGCATGTCCAGCAGCGTATTGCCATTCTGCAAAAAATGGTGAGTCAAATTGACTCTTTTCGAAACAGGCTTTTTGGATTACACAAACTGAGTTAAATTGTATTTCGCCAGAGTAAAATTCGACTCACTGAGAGACTCATTAAGTGGAATTTGATTCTAGCGGAGTCAAATTTTGACTTACGTTTGTGTAGTCAGGAAAACTCTATTTCGGATAGAGTCAATTTGACTCACCATTTTTTGCAGTGCAGGAAGTCCATCCAGTTGATCATGACTTGCTATACAAGAAAGTTTCTGTTCTAACTCCTGATAAATGTGATTTATTCCTATTTGAAATTTCAGGCGAACATATATTGCCTGTATATCTCTCCTTGTATACGCCGCTGATGGCTTATGGTGGGTTCACGTTATCATATGATATTCGAAATATTGTCCGTCAGTATATATCATATGATATGTTTGAAAATGTCTGCAATGTTGTGGTAAACTATCCTGAATGTCCTGTAGAATATCATATGATATAAAATTTCAAGTTTGAATTATTTATACTTAGGTACATATTTACGCAGAACTTTCACCAAAAACAAAAAAATAGAAGCTAATTTTGGTATTTTAAATCACTTACAGCTAAATTATCTGGTTTTTGTTATATTATTCGTGCACATAAATTACATTGCCCTGCATAATATCACGTGATTTTCGGTAGAATTTCGGAATATCGTATGATATTTCAATAAATGTCCCGCAGTATCATGCGACATATGGCTGTTTGTATACGATGATTTCTGGAGATGCGGAATTTGTATGCCAATATCATGTAACATTCACATTTTGTCTACAAACAGCTATTCAGAACACAAAATTTTATGTTGACGTCGAATCAACATGGGACAAAACGTGTTCCGGGATGCCCCAGTTATAACGTGAACCTCACATTAAGGTGGAACTGCGAAAAATTCTCACCTTGTTTATCAGTTCTTTGATGATCGTTCCACTTGTATCTCGAATGTAAATGTACGAAGACCAGCCGCATATCTTGAATTTAATTCTGAATACTGAATAAATTTGTTAAATTATTTTCAACTTTCAAAACATTTCCGAAATGTCAAATATTGCCTGCGCACTTCTTATTTTACCGACATTCACTAAAACTCGTAGCTACACATAAAATAAATTATCTTTAAAATTTCAGACAATATTTCTTGAATACAAGACAATTTATTTTATGTGTAGTTTGGTAGATTCAATCGGAGAGGTGGGGGGCACGCCGGCCTGGACCTTCGCAACACGGGTCAAAACTGTGATTTTGTATTAAGAATTGGCCCTAAAATGTCGTTTGGCTTTATTGCTCGCAAGATTTTTTCACTATTAGGATGTCGGCCCTCGAAAAATTGCTGAATTCGCCACAGATTCGGAGCCAAAAAATGACAAGGGTAACATGTTTGTGAAGAATATTAACGAAAGAGCATAATCGTGATCATTGAAGGACTGTTGTTGGCTGCTGTGGTGTTAAACTTAAGCTTTAGACTAATTTTTTTGCTCAGATTTATTCTAACGAATGTGCTTATAATACTGTTACGGCCCTGATCTTTAGATTATCGGCCTTTTTTTATGAAAACATAAGCCTTTGCTCGTCGTTCTGTTGTTTCTTGCTACGAACCGAACTTAAGCTTGCTGAATAGTTTCATGTATTCAAATTGCGTGGGAACTATGTTGTTTTCCGGTATTCTTAGCTTACATTTTCTAGTTGCACTTTTACTGTTGAAATTCAACACCGTTGTGGTTGTTTTATGTTTCATATTTTTTCTGTCAACAACTCGTTATATATCAACGGGCCCGTAGCCAAGGGTGGGGCCAGCGGTGTTCAGCCCCCACGGAACAATTTTGACCCCAACTGGAAAATTTGGAATCTTACTTGTATAAGTTATTGAAAACCTTTGTATGCCCCTCCTACAAAAGTTTTAGCCCCCCCAACACGGTGAGCAGGCTTTGGCCAGTATATTAAGCGAAAAGCAAAATGTTTTTGACAACATTTGAGTCAGATTAACAATTAAAGGTTGTTAAGTCTAGCAAATGAGCCCATATCGCGAGTTAGCAGGGGGCAACCGGAAATACCGGAACCGGAACCGAAAAGATACAGATGTACCGGAACCGGAAAATAAAAACTACTTGTTATCAAAAAATTTATTATTAACGCTATTTTATCCGTTTTAACGCTGTAAACACATCATTTCGACTTTAAAATAATATTAAGTCAGAATAATATCCCAATTTTTCTTTAAATTTTCGAATGATAAAAAATTTTCAATACCGAAAATACCGGAAATAAATTCCTGTGAACAAATACCGGATTTATTACGGGAACCGGATTGTAACAAATAGCGGATTTCCTTGCAAAAACCGGAATTCCGTTTGCACCCTGCCAGATAGCGATACGTCTTCTAACTTATATTAAAACTTTGTTTAAACATTTGCCAATTTGCCAACGAACTTGGAAAAAAAATTTAGTGTAAAATGAAAATTACTCTGATGATATAAAACATTTAGGTTTCAAAAATACCGGAGCCAGAGATCAACAAATTTTACCAGAACCCAAGGTTTGTCAAAATTATAAGATCTTGTACTCGTTTCTCGCATATATTAAGTTACGGTTAGACTAAGGTTTGCCCTTAGGCTTAGACTAAACCTTAGATTTAGGCAAAGGGTTTGACAATGCTTTAGGCTTCACGTTTAGACATAGGTTTACCTGGTCATAAGCATATAAATAAATGTGGGTGGAAAACAATCTTTATAGAATCATGAAAAATGTCACTATCAAAATTGCTAGAAGCTCTACAAAATTCCTGCCGGAGCTGGACGTCAAATCGACACTGCATCCAAGCCGCAGTCAGTCAGTCCTAAGCGGACCTCGTACCGGTGCACCGGACCACTATTACGCTTTATCGACCCAAACAACTATCCGACCGACTGCACCATCACATTTTGCATGCCAAAACGTTGATTTTGTTTTACTTTTTGCGGAAATCAGCTCATTTGCAGTTCGAAATCAAAGATAGGTCGAGAGGCGGGGAGCGATACAGATTTTCCTATAGGGGGTACTTTCGAATTTGTGGTTCACGTCGTTTAATTTTTGAACCAACCGTTCAAAATTCAGCTTGTTCCTGTTTTAGCTAAATTTCATACACAAAAATCATTCAGATTATTCTTAATTACCGTAGGCCTCTATAGACGGTAAAATTAGTGCTCCGGAACATCAACTGCTTTTAATAGAGACAGCGTCCGGACCGTTTCAAAAATCCGAATATAAGCGAGTAGAATGTTTAGGCTTTTTGGTTTCAGTATATATAGGCAAATAATTGCAAAATTCTGGTTTGACTTAAATCTTAGAGTTTGCTACCTAGAGTAACATATTCAAACGTAGCCTAAGAAAACCATGTCGGCCCATGTAAAGATCAGGGACTGAACGTTTTTCTGTGGGACTGCAAAATCTCATGCTTATAGCCGAATTTTTTTCGTTTAGGTTTAGGCTTAGGTAAAAGCTCATTCTAACACTTTGACTTACGCTTATGTTTAGGCTTAGGAATATGCATATACTACTGTTACGGTCCTGTTCTATTCATTGGCCGAGATACGAAGTAGAAAAATCTCAAATCATTTCAAGATAAGACGATTTTAGAATTATGTTTTTTATCAATTTCCGGTTGATGACAGGCCTTAGTTGCAAAAGTTAGCTAATATTTTTCATCTGTAAGTCTTATTTTCCTAACGTTTCGTGTGTTTTTGGTTCGAATTAAAGGGCTTGGATTAGTAAATGGATATAGCGTATAATCAGCCGGGGTAGGCGGTGTAGATTTAGATACAAAGAATTAAAGTTACTGAATTTTACTCACTTTTAAAATCAAAATTCTATGGTTGAAATATTAAAGTTTTGAAATAATTTAGCATAAATGTTAAAACTATGACCAAATTACATTTCAGTCAAATTTTTCATCCTTGTAAGCTTTCTCAATAGTTTCAAATTCGCTTACACCAGTCTGAGATGTATCCAGCATAGGGTGCAACCGGGGGGTAAAAAATACCGCTGACGGAGATCAATAAAACTTGCCGAAGGCAGATCCGGGGGACGGGGGTAACCGGACGTGACGCGAAAATAAGTACAGCTGAAACAGTGTTGAATTTGTTAATTTTAGCAAATATCAATGAAACCATGTGAAAAAATTTTCGTTTTTTGGTTCATTTTTTACGAAAACCCGAAAATTTATTCTCAAAATTGTACCAAAACTTAACGCCCACAGTACCAAATGATACTTTTTGTATAACCATAAAAATGTCAGTACAGAAATTACCGGAACTTCTGGCAGACAGTTTACCGGATCCGGAGCCGGAGGCAGACCTTTGATTGTACCCAGGTGTCCAGATTCCATCGTCTCTTACAGTAGGTAATAGGTTGTCGTCATTCGCGCAAAATATATATACCACTTATTTGCATAGAGGGTCAGTAGTCTCAACTAAGCTTCTGATCTTCCTTATGGTTATGGATCATGTCCGAGCCACGGGCGTTTCATAGTGGTCTGTGGTCGTTTGTGTGAAATCCTTTATGTCTCTACTTGGAGATACACTGTAAAAAAATGGTGAGTCAAATTGACTGTCTACGAAATAGTCTTTTCGGAACTACACAAATTGAGTCAAAATTCGAGTTCGCCAGAGTCAAATTTGATTCAATGCGTCGCGTGTGTGCCTCTGGCAGAGTCGAATTGGCTTTTAGTTTGTGTGATCCCGAAAAGTGTATTTCGGAAAGAGTCAATTCGACTCACCATTTTTTTGCAGTGTAGTTCTATGCCGTTTACGGAAATATATGCCAGACCAGAATTAAGCTCAGTAGTAGAATGCATTTAACCGAAAATCACGTAAGGACCAAAATGGTGGCACTATATGTTTGACTAATTTAATGCCGACTGGCGGTGTTCAAAATAGTACGGCACATGGACCGGCACCGTCCAACATGGACCGGCACCGTCCAACATGGACCGGCACCGTCCAACATGGACCGGCACCGTCGAACATGGACCGGCACCGTCGTATATGGACCGGCACCGTCCAACATGGACCGGCACCGTCCAACATGGACCGGCACCGTCCAACATGGACCGGCACCGTCCAACATGGACCGGCACCGTCCAACATGGACCGGCACCGTCCAACATGGACCGGCACCGTCCAACATGGACCGGCACCGTCCAACATGGACCGGCACCGTCCAACATGGACCGGCACCGTCGAACATGGACCGGCACCGTCGTATATGGACCGGCACCGTCCAACATGGACCGGCACCGTCCAACATGGACCGGCACCGTCCAACATGGACCGGCACCGTCCAACATGGACCGGCACCGTCCAACATGGACCGGCACCGTCCAACATGGACCGGCACCGTCCAACATGGACCGGCACCGTCCAACATGGACCGGCACCGTCCAACATGGACCGGCACCGTCCAACATGGACCGGCACCGTCCAACATGGACCGGCACCGTCCAACATAGTTTGGCACCGTCTAGCATTGTCCAGCGCCGGACTATATGAAACGGCGCCGAACAGTCAGCGCCATCTCACATACTCTGGGATCGTAACACATAGTCTGGCGGCGTCCAACGCATTCCGGCTCCATCAGCATCAGGGACTGTTCGGGATTGCAAATGTAACGTACATACATTACTAAATGCTACCGTATACTTGTTCACTGTTCGGCGACGTGCGATGCCAGACGCACTGCACGACAAGTATACACTGCAAAAAATGGTGAGTCAAATCTACTCGTTCCGAAATAGGGTTTTCCGGACTACATAAACTGAGTCAAAATGCGACTCCGCCAGAGTCATGTTTGACGCGCTGAGTGACTTTAGCGGAGTCGAATTTTGACTCAGTTTGTGCAGTCCGGAAAAGCCTATCTTGGAGACAGTCAAGAGACAAATTTGACTCGCTGAGTGACGTTAGCGGAGTTGACTCAGATTATGTAGTCCGGAAAAGCCTATTTCGGAGAACGTCAATTTCACTCACCATTTTTTGCAGTGTAGCGGTATTATAAATAGGAAACAATTTTTATTGGACGACTCAACAACTCACAATGATACTTGACGTCATCGAAAGATTCTAAATTTCAAATCTGATTATTTGCGGTCTTGTGTGCCATTCACGTCAATGCCCCCTCTGGTTCTCAGAACATCTTTTCTAAATTATATAACCCTAAAATCCTTGATTAATTCCTAAAGTTCGAACAAGATTTCCTACTTTAAGCTTAAAACCCGATAATGTTCATTTAGAATTTCGCTTAAATTTTCCATGAATTAGAAAATAATATATTTTTTTAATATTATTGGGATTTGAAGATTTTGCAAATATGCGTTGATTACAATTTTATCAGCAAATATTTTCAGTTCCGGAACTGAAATTTATTACAAACGACATGTGTAACACTGTAGAAAAACTGCTAAATTTGGAGCCCATATTCTCAAATGTGTATAGCAACTATTATCAGTTTGTAATAGGTTTTCCAACTCGCTAACTATTGTAGTTGTTGAACTCAAAATTGGTACAAAAGTAGGATAAGTTATATGCGAAAAATGTGCAGAATTTTGGGCCTAATCAGGCACTGGTTCGAAAGTTACAAGAATTGTTACCAGGGAAATAGGTGTTACACACAATTGAGAATATGGTTCAATAGTTCAGTATTCTTTGGTTAATCAGATACAATGCATATTGCCAGCTGGTAACTAGTGATAGGCGCTACACATATTTGGGAACACCGCAACAAGCTCCAATGCCCAATCATAAATGTGTATATCTATTCAATTCATTCTGAGTTAATTAATCAACTTACCCAGAGTCAACTCAACTCAGAGTGAGAATCGACTCAACTCAGAGTGAGATTATGTTAACTGATATTAATTAAGAAATAACTAACTCGCTAGCTGAATTGAATAATCAACTCATTTGAATTTACAGTGTAACATTTATCACCAGTTAGTGATAGGTTTTCAAAGTGACAAATTTCTAATTGGAAAAATGTGGTAAATTTCAATGGTCGTCATTCGCTGGTATAAAATATTCAGGACCTATCACCAACTGGTTTTTAGGTGCTACACATTTGAGAATATGGCAACAAGATTCGATTTGCTTCTGGTGATTTGTTGATAGATCCATGTTATATTGACACCAGACGAGACCCTCATTAGGTTCTTGTTTTACTCAAATTAACCAAATTAGCGTTTAAAACAGAGTATTTTCAATGATTTCTATTACTGTAAATACCAGTGACCTGATTTTAACTCATAATGAGATAAATCCAGTCAGAAGTCTCGGCCGACACCCCCTTTGTTCAGAGGGGGGCCCGATCACATGATTACCCCTAAATTAAACCCTAAGGGGAACATGTTTGACGCCGCATACATAACGTGCCTTGGTTCGCGCGGGTTGTACCCTGCTTCTAAACAAGGGGGTAGTAAGGCAAAAACGCAACGTGAGCCGGGTACAATCTTTTCTACGCAGAAAGTACCCAGTTGCACACTCTTGTTAAATAGACGTTATCCACTGTGAGCATAATTAATCAACTCATTGAAATTTACAGTGTAAATTGTTTCCAGCTTTTCAACTACAATCCACAACACAATTATTAATTAATATATATTCCACTTAATATATTAAAAATACGCTTTAATATAACATATCAAATCCTATGCGATGGGATACGATGCAACCATTACTTTGGCTGACATTACATTAATTTGTGCACTTCATATATTGTGGATTAGCAGTGGTCCACGCGCTCATGTGAGCCAAATATGGCACATTTTAGCAATTTAACGTACGAAACTGGTTCAAAATCGTCTGCAAACAGGCAAAGGCCTTCACATGCTAATATTTCTACGATATCTGCAAATGTACCCGAAACATATCCGTAAGTTTGGTTTACTAGCAATCAGGTGTTTCAGTGGCAAATCCACTATTTTTCGATTTGCAAGAATCCGTTTTGTGTTCTGAAATTTGGTCAGTTTTTAAAGCGTTTTTTTGTAGCAAAATTTGCGATGTTTTAAGATTAATTAATTGTATCGATAACGTTTAAATTTTGCAATTTGCATTGCGTCTTTGTCATATTTTTGACTCGTTTCGAAAGAAAACACCCTGTGAGCTTCAGATGAACTATTTGCATCGGTAAATTTTCATCATGGTTAAGCCGGTGGGAAGATCCATCCCTGTTATCTCTTGCATTGCCGCCATTGTTTGAAACACACACAAACATATATATAGATATATATAAATATAAATATAAATATATATATGGAAAAAATTGTTTTAGTGGCAATTTATTGACCGAACCATTTGGACATCTCTGAATTTTGAAATTTCGCTATTTGTAAATATACCAGAAAGACATACCTAAGCTTGTTTTTTGGCACAATGTTAAGATCAGGCGTGGTACGTTTTTCTGCGGAACTGCGATAGAAAGTTTAAGAGTTTCAGATTAATTTTTTTGCTTAGGCTTAAGTATAAGCTCATTGTTACGCCTGGACGTAGGTTTAGGTTTACGAATATGCTTATATTACTGACTGTAACAGCCCTGTTCTATAGATTGGCCGTTTTTGTTAAACTGGCTGTATTTTGTAATCTGTGAGTAGTATCATGTAATGTTAAATAATGATTTTAGTTATATTATTTTCTAAAAATCCAGGCAAAAGTGACTCTAACTTTTGAAATTGAACCATTTTAGAATTGTAGAATTAAATTATTTTAATACGATTTGAATTTACGATCTGGAGGGTTGAAATTTGACCAGTGAGCAGACAAACTCATGTTGGCTACAGCGAAACAATGGAATATTAAAAATTGCTAACATTGCAAACACTGTAAATTGCAAAGTGTTGATTAATCAACTCAGGAAGCGAATTTAGTCATTTCTGGTTATTTCTGAATTAACACCACGAAACGTTAACTCGCTCTGAGCTAATTTAATTCCGGGTGAGTTGATTAAGTAACTTAGAATAACTTCAAACAATTCAGATTTCTGAGTTCTGAAAGACCTAATTCAGAGCTCAGAGTTTTAAGTGGACTCAACTCATTCTGAGTTAAAATCAATTCACTAGACTTTACAGTGAAGAAACATAATAAATAGGATTTTTTATTTATTTTGTGAATATTTAAGAAATAATCTAAAAACTCAAAGCTGTCAAAATAAGCTTAACCCGAAGCGTAAGACTAAAGTTTGTTCAAAATAAGTTATTTTTTCGTATGCATTCTGTTCCAATCAGGAGATCTAATAATCAAAATACGCAGATGTTTATTTTAAATTGCTATTCGTAGCAAATTTTGATCAGCATTCAGCGGTAAACTATCAAATAAATATTTTTAAATTTAACCCACCCCACCGGGCACCGTAGTCAGATGAACGGAACTCAGTTCCTTCTGGACGATTGTTGCCCCCCCCCCCGTATAAAATTTTCAACCTCGCTTGTAAGTCATCGAAAACCCTTGTATGCCCCTCGTGAAAATTTTTTAGCGCCTCCTAGCTATGTAAGCTGGCTATGGGCTTGCTCGCGACGAAACATTTAAGTGAAAAACATTTTTTTAAAAAGTCAAAACTTTGGTCTCAAATTTTAAATGACTAATTAATAATTTTGTTTCAGTAAAAATACGCCCAAAACCTATATTTGTTGTGTTGTTTCAACAAATATATATGTTTATTTTTGATTAAGTACCTTTAAACTTTGAACTTTTTCCGGTTTGGTTTGAGAGTTTTCGTGGATTTTTGAAACAATTATTTAGTTTGCTTTTTTTCTACCGCCGGCCAACTTTAACTTTGAAGTCTCATACGAGCAACATTTTTAAGGCGGAATTTGCTGTATAACAATTTTAGAGCGGATTTTGCTGTATAACGAACGGTTTTTGTTGGAGTAAAATTTGCTTACAAACATTAATAGTGGTTGCTCAAATACTAAGACGTCCATCACTGAACGAAACGTTCTGTTACTTGTCAAAGTGCAACCGAGTCCTGTTACCCGTCAAGTTTGGCTTCGAGGAAAACCAATTGGAAGACACTTACTAGCGGATCTTGGGTTTCGGCCGCTGGGGGGGGGGGGGGGTAGGATGTTAAATACAAACAAATCTTGAAGTTGAAAAAGTTTGTGTGTTTACCAGCTGAAAAGGTTCCTAAAAACCTTTAGACCAACTATCACAAAACAGAGGGTTTATCTGCAGCGCTATGTGATTGGCTGCGCTTTTGTAGACGCTCCGTTTTCATTGGTCAGTGCTCATGTCGATTTGTTTCAAATATTTGCGATATGCGGCATTTAAAGGCGGAGCTAATTGGGTTTCAAGCTCTCGATTGCATTCTGGATCCGAGTACTTGGAACTTTTTCAGTTGATAACGCAAGAAACCGCGTTCGATATATTTATAGACTACCAGGTTTCCAAAAACCTGCTAAAATTATGTTATTATGGAGGTGATTCTTGTAGTGTCGTATCACATTTAAAGTTAACGCTTTAGGCTTTAGGCAAAGGCTTAATCTTTAAGCGTAAAGTACACCATAAATTCCAATGAGTTGATTAATCAATTCAGCTGGCGAGTTGGTTACTTCTGAATTAATATCAGTAAACGTTAATTCACTCTGAGTTGAGTTGAGTCTCACTCTGAGTTGAGTTGAGTCCCACTCTGAGTTGAGCTGACTCTGGATGAATTGCTTATTGAACTCAGAATGAATTGAACCAACTCAAAATTCTGAGTTCTGATAGTCCTAGCTCAGACTGAGCAATTCAACTCATTCTGAGTTAAAATCAACTCACTGAAATTGTACAGTGTCCGTTTTTTTGATAAAACGTAAACCTGAGCCTAATGCGTATAAACGCGAGGAAAGCGTACAAGAACCTAATTTCTGGTCAAATCATATTTTTCACCTTTATACACCGGTAACTATTTGACAAACATCATCAATCAGCAAAGTTAAGTATTAATAAAAAGTGGGTTACTGGTTTTTGAAACCAGAATACACAACTTTACCTGTGTCCAATTTCTTTGGATGGGTTTTTTCAGGGGTGGATCATGACCTAACCGAACGTTAGGGTCGCCATTTTTCTGTCCGCCCTTCATGGTAGAGTCGGCCTGTGGGTCGTCTCCATTTGTTTTCCTTTTTTATATAGAATATCGATTTGGTTTTCCATGTATCCGAGTGCAACCAAAGGTTTTCGTGCAGTTGATGCTGGAAGCAAATCCACTGCATACCGGTAGAATTTTTGCCAGAGGTTTCGGCAATTTTAGTAGTGACATTTTTCGTGTTTTATACAACTTGTGGCCGTTGTTACTTTAAGTTAAGGGGCGACCAGGTTTCTGGTAGTTCTATAAAACAGTTGGTTTCTATTCTAGATTACATTTTTTTTGCTTAGGCTTAGGTTTAGGTTTAGGAACACATTTTTGCAACGCTTAGGCTTAGGCTTAGACTTTGGAATACGCTTAATCTACTGTTACGCCTCTTAAAATAACATTGGCCAAACTTGTTATGTGCAGTAGGTTTCTTTGTAAAACTTTTGACCAATTTTTTACATTTGAATTGTGGAAATTTCGAATAAAGTTAGTTTAAAAGCGTAAATGTTTTTGCTTAGGCTCAGGTTTAGGCTTAGGCTTAGGAACACATTTTTGCAACGCTTAGGCTTAGGCTTAGACTTTGAAATCCGCTTAATCTACTGTTACGCCTCTTAAAATAACATTGGCCAAACTTGTAATGTGCAGTAGGTTTCTTTGTAAAACTTTTGACAAATTTTTCACATTTGAATTGTGGAAATTTCGAAAAAAGTTAGTTTAAAAGCGTAACTTTTGAGTGCGAAAAATTTCTTAAAATTCACAATTTGTGCATCATTTTAACTGCGTAATTTTGTCTCACAGAGAACTCGTGTTCCGGTTCCGGTAAAACCTGTTCACCATTGGCAACGGTATTTTTTCTTTTCGGGTTCAACTAATCTGGTTACTTAGTATAATAATGTTTATTGTGATGTACACTAAGGTCCAACGATTACGGATTATTAATATCAAAACATTGGAAAATTGAACAAATTTTTCTTGACCCCAATAATCATGGTTGATAGATCGCAAGTAAAGCAATTTTGCACGGGTATAACTGAGTCTGGAAAATACTATTCCCACGGGTAAAGATGTGGTCCGGGTAAAGGAATCCTTAGCCACTTTTGCCTCTGCCAAGCGCCAGTTGTTGATAGGTGTCATTTAAGGCACGCTAAATGGGTTCAATCCTACTCCGCAGGATGCAATCGGGAATGTAAAATACAGGAGCTACAGATCAACATAATATGTCGGAGCCGAAGGCGAGGCGAAATTAGGTAGTTAAAATGATGTTTAATTTGCAAATTTTAGCAAATATCTCGAAGGTGTTGTTAAAAATCTTTGTTAAAAATATTTTGGTTTTACGCTTATTTTTTTAAACAAAATCTCGGCAATTTTTGCTCAAAATTCTACCTAAAGTTAAACCAAAAAGCACTAAGCAAATAAATTTTGTAAAACTACGCAAGATTTTAATACCGAAATTGCCGTAAGTTTCCGGCAAAAATTAAACCGCAGCCGGATACCGATTTTCTACTGAAACCAGAGACGGAGGAAGTCCTCTGGTTGTATCTTGCTACGCCAGAATGTATCCAGTTGCATACTCTTGTTCGACAACTGATCACGCACTCATGATAGTAGAAATATTAGCTAAGTAATTTATGCTTTACTCAGTAGCGTGTTTAAATTTTCGGCCAATGTAAAGAACAGAGGCGGAACAGTGTTATAAGATTATTCCTAAGCCTAAGTCTAAGCCTAAGCCAAGCAAAAAAATTAGTCTGCAGCTTAAGCTTACTCTATTGCAGTCCCACAGAAAAACGTTCCGCCTCTGATCTTTACATGGGCCCAATTTTCAAAATACAAATCTTTCAATTTTACACCATTTTACTGTCCGGTTTCTTTAAATAATGGATCGAGTTGAAAGTGTCAAAATTGACAGTTTTTGCTAAAAGTTTACTGCCGCAACAGCATTTGGCCGGCGGTAAGCTATTTTCAAACGGTCACATTTTGTTGCTGTTTGACATATTTTTAGTTGGTGTTTAGTCACAGGCGATTTCATTTCGAGAGGATATAATCATTAAAAGAGTCGGACATGTAGGGATACCACTGGATCCGTGAATCCGCCAGGCTGGAAGTGTTCTGCTATAGTCCGAGGGACGCTGAATTTTAGTGCATCGGGTCCTAAACCGCGGGTTTGTGTATTTTTGGAGTCGTCGCGGGGATGCTTACCTGGGAGATCCAAGATGTGTGATTCCCAGGAGTAGTATCGTGCAGGCATGACTTTTGGTGGTTTAAAATTGAGACCTCGGACACCGATGAGCGGAGTAGCATAATTAGACACCGTAGCTGCTTCTCGATCAAACCATAAGGGGTACCCGCAAAGGATGGGTGGCAAGGGTTTCAATCCAGGGTAACCAACCTTATAGGACAAGCAAGCGGAACAAGCGAGAGCATTTTCTTCGTATCCTTAAATAGATATTCTAAGACCTGTAAAAGTATCTATTTTTGTCAGCCACTAGTTTTTGGGGGGTACACCGTCTGTTGTATATATAAGCTTAATTAAGCCAGGTTTGTTTCTGAGGGTGCAACTCGGGTACGGAACCAGATGTTTTGCATCGAGCGAAACAAGGACGGTTAAAACACACCGGTGTATCGAATGGGACGGATAGACAAAATGTATTCCTGCCGTAAACCTCTCGACAGAGGCGAAAAACACTGTTAGCAGACTTTGGAATAACCAGCAAGATTGAAAACGTCAATAAATCCGAAGGTATACATTTTTTACTAAAATCTTGGTCACGCTACGATTAAGTAAGCATTGGTGTTTGTATATTCAAAGCCGCAACAAAGTAAAGCGTATGCTGGTTTTGCCTAGGTTTAAGCTTTGGTTTAGGCTAAAGTATAAACTTAAAGATCACTTAGCTACCATTTTAGCATAAGCGTCAGAATAGGCTTTGGATTTAGGGATTTTCAACTGGAAAACTTATTGTAAAATTTGTCAACTGTTTTTGATTTGACAAATTTTGCTTTGAAAGACGTATTTAATATTTACAGATAAAAATATTAAAAATTAAATTAAAAATTAAAAACATTTTTTTGCAAAATAATTGCAAAAAAAGTTTGTCGCCTTTTGGCAAAATGTTTCGTTTTGACCGTCATTTTACGCTGAAAATTTTGGTTCAACATTTAAAACATTTTGCGTAATTTTTCTTGCTTTTAAGACCTTTTACCACAGGTGAGATTTAACGTCGAGTAGAACGAATTTCAGCTTGCATATGAGTAGAAATTGTTTTCGGCAACGTTTTTTAACAATTTGTAGTATCAAAAATTACATTTTAGTTCATACTCAAATGTGCGTAGCACATATCACCAGTTGATGATAGATCTTGTAACTTTCGAACCAGTGAATGGTGAGGTTTGAAATTCAGCTCATTTTTAATACGTTTGGTTTACTCTACTTCTGTGCAAATTGTGATACCTGCAATTGAAGCAGTTGGTTATTTTGAAAACGTATTACTAACTGGTAATCGTTGCTATATGCTTTTGAGAATATGAACCTAACAGCAAATTTAATAACTTTGATTAATTATTTAAGAATTACCTATGTAGAGTTGATAATAATATCTTAATGCGGACGTTTTGCTTGCGTCCAAAGCTAAGATATGGATGGATTAAGAAAGAAATTTTAAAGACTAAAACCTATTAAAAGCGTCGCAGACCATATTCCTCGAAGACCAACTTTATTTTGCATATTAGACACAGATTAAGTTACCGCTGCTTAAAAATTTTCATTCTGTATATGAATAGAATTGCGTTAATATATGTCAGTATAAATATTTGTTCTATAAGCTGCCAAAAATACGTATGCGGGGCGTTTCAGCTTTCATAAGATAGATAAAATACCAAAGCTTTATAGCTAATATTTACATTGATCTCCAAGTGAAAAAAATTTCAATTTTCAGTCATCACAGGTGTACTTTGTTTGAAAATCTATTACTAAATGGCAATAGTTGAAATCAAGAGCGTGCAACTCTTTGTGTTCCGCGTGGTACAAAATGTAGCAGCCGGCCGGCGTTATGGCCGACCACGCCTTGTTCAGAGAGGGATCGCTGTCACATGCAATAACCCTAAATTAAACAATAAGCGGACCAATTTGTAATGTGGATACATGAAATTTCATGGTTCGCCCAGGTTGCACCCCCCTCTTAATAAAAAGGAGGGATGGCCAAATACGCAATGCGCGCCGGGTACATTCTTTTCTACATAAAATATACCCAGTTGTATACTCTTGTTGACGTATGAAACATTGAATCATCCAACCGCAACATGTTTGCATATGTGAAGTGCCCGAATCCGGCTCGTAACAAGCTCACATTGCTATGGGGGCTAAACATTTTTCAGGACGATCACACAAGGGTCTCCGATGACTTACAAGCAAGGTTTAAAGTTTTCTGGGGGGAGCAAAATTATTCCAGGAGCGCTGAGCTCTCTAGCATCATTTTGGCTACGGGCCCGGCATAAGATGGTCACAGCACTTAATTTCATTGCTGAGCGAACACAAAGTTTGGTCAGTAGTTTGTCAGCGAGTTGAAAGTTTATTTGAACTCTAAGATGGATTTAGTTTTAAATTGGCAATTTTCAACTTTAATTACCCTACAGTATTCGAGTTGGCTTTGACTCTGCGCAGCAATAGCTTAAGGCTCACATCGACATAGTCCATGTGGGTGGAATCTTAGCGTGTGTGAGACCCTGTGTACTCATTGAATCCAAAATATTATTTTGCAACGTTTTTTGTCCCGTTCAGGTATTTCCGACCGTTGACTGATATTTTAAAATCGAAATGTTTCTGGTTCGCTAACACAAACCATTCCTAAAATCTAAAATTCTGACAACGTAACCACGGTTTGATAACCAGAGTTGTATTCGCTCCCTGAGTCGGGTTTTATCAACAAAAAATCACTCAAAAAGTTTACAAATTTGTTGTTTTTGCAAAAAAAAATAATAGTTTCTTTTAAGGTACACGGCATCATTTTCGACCAGGCTCGTAGCCAGCTCATCGTGCTAGGGAGGGCTAAAATTTATCAGGAGGGTCATACAAGGGTTTTCAATGACTTACAAGCAAGGTTGAAAATTTTCTGAGGGGGGACAAATTTTTTCCAAGGGGTGAGCTGAGCCCCCATGGCCTCCTCCCCTCGGCTGCGAGCCCGTTTTCGACGCAGTGATAAGGTTGTCGCGAAGACAAGTGTAATGTTTTGAAGGTTATGCCGAACACGGAATTTTCAACTTTGCATATTTGTTAAAAACTGTTTTTTGCTTATAATTAATGTTTTGTAGTGTTTTTAAATACGAGGAACATTTGGCGTTACTATTGACTTTCGGTTTGAAAATTATTATTATTATTAACCCTTTCTCACATGAATATTTTCAATTTCATATAACATGTAATTTCAAGGTAAGATTCGAACCCCAGTCTCACGGGTGGGAGGCGTTTACGATGACCACTGAGCTATAGGAGCTTGACGCTCGAGCCCGAGGCGGCTCTCACGTCTTGTGGAGATTTCGCACTGCGCATATATGTTATAAATGGTAAACACTGCTCACAATGTGTGTATTGCTCTTACATTATTGTATTTAGTCGCTCATAGTATACTCTATGAGTGAAAGGGTTAAGACTTTTCCGCATAGAGTATACTATGAGCAAACACTGCGCTAATTCATTGCTAAAAATCTCTGGTCAGCGCTAGAAATGCCGACTATTTGACCAGACAGCCACGTTAACATCCGTTTACAGTTAGGGTCAGTCTAAATCTTACGTTTTCAAGGCATCAGTCATACAGTTTGGCCGGGTACGCGATTGGATCTATCCAGAGTCATCTCACACAGAATGCTACGTATCCACCGGATACTGGTCTAATGTTACTTTTAGGACCATAACAGTAGATTAAGCATATTCCTAAGCCTAAACCTAAGCCTAAGCGTTGCAAAAGCATATTCCTAAGCCTAAGCATAAGCCTAAGCAAGAAATGAAATCTAGGATGTAAGTCTGCTCTTTTACAGACCCAGAAACCGGGACGGCCCTATGCACAAATTAGCCACGTAGAATACTCACATTCCCTGGCACGTTTTGGTTCGCTTAACATAGCGCAAATTGGCCGAAGCTGCAAAATCCAATATTGCTACTGCTGGTGTCGTCGCATCCAAAGTGGTCAATTGACCACTTTGGATCTTTTAGAATTGCGCCACACTTTGCTCTTCTGGACGCCGCTATGCGTTGCTAACAAAAATGTTAGCAAAATTTATTTGGTGGTGTGCAGTGGTGCGCGTCGGAGTCCAGCGACGCGTGGCGGCTTCCAGCGGCGCGTCACGGTTTCCAGCGACGCGTGGCGACTTCCAGCATCGCGTGGCGGCGTCCAGCGACGCGTGGTGGCCACCAGCGGCGCCTGGCGGCTTCCAGTGGCGCCTGGCGGCTTCCAGCGGCGCCTGGCGGCTTCCAGCGAAGCGTGGCGGTTTCCAGCGGCGCGTGGCGGCTTCCAGCATCTCGTGGCGGCTTCCAGCGGCGCTCAGCGAGTATAGCGCATTCCTTAGTCTTAAAGGTACATTTTGAATGAAAGATTTGCAAAGAATACTACAACGAATGCAGATTTTTCTTAAATTTGAATTATAATTTGGATAATAGCAACTGGTTTGAATATTACATCAACAGCGAAAGTCTCATGTTAGGATTGGTTATTTTGTACACCCGGTGTTTGCCCCAAAAACAGGTTCGATTTTAAAAAATTTGGCATATTTGTGCTTTTCAAACACTTTTTCGATCGTTTTACATTCGGATTTGGTTTTTGAAAAATTCGATTTTTTTTTGAAAACCTAAAAGGTTTAAGCTTCCAGATTTGTGGCTAAAAGTTGGTTGTTGATGCTTTGTCGCTGTCTGTATGACTTTGTGGTTAGCAATACATTTTAGTCAGTCAAAAATAGATTTTCAATCCAGATAAAAACGTTTTCAACCGCAAAATATCTAAACTATTCTAGCGAGTCGCTTAATTGGAAACTATGAATCATCGTAAATTTGGCTTGGTTTCTCAACGAATATGTTTGGCGTCAAGATCAGAATCATATATTTTTGAGTTGAGCCTTATGCCATTTTCGGTCCATGTTACTTTTAGGGCCAGCCCGGTTTCTGGTGGGTCTTGTCAAAGAGTAGGCTTACATTCTTGATTAGATCTTTTTGGCTTAAGCTTATGCGGGGTTCACGTTATAACTGGGACAGCTTGAGACACGTTTTGTCCCTATTAGCCTAATGGGTAACATTTTGTCTGCTGATAGACTCTATATCATATTCAAAAATTCGTATTTGTCTGCTATCATCATGTGTAGGTCACCTTTTGTCGTTCAATATCGTATGCATATTATATATTTTAAAATGCCTGCATACTTGAGGTAACATACCCAAATTGTCCTGTTGAATATCATATGATACTAGAATTTGAAATTTAGATTTTTGAATTATGACAGTGTTTTCGTAAACGGTTTTGCGCCGGAAATGAATTTGCAGACCGTGTATTTGGTATTTTAAGCACAGCTGTGCCTCTGTCGTCCGACTTTACATTCATTTATTAGCACCCGAAAATTACAGTGTTCTGCTGAATATCACATGATTTTCGTTGTAATTTTGGAATATCACATGATATTCGAATAAATGTCCCTCAGTATCACGTGACATATCGACTCTTGTTCACATTGATCTTCTAAGAGCGGTGGTTTGTAAGTAAATGTTACGTGACTTTCGAGTTTTTGTCTGTTTAATCGATATGACTGCTCGAATTTTAACGTTGACGTCGAATCAACATGGGACAAACCATATCCCGCATGTCCCGCTGATAACGTGAATCCCGCATTAGGTTTAGGTTTAGGAATACACTTAATCTACTGGTACGGCCCTAAAAGTAACATTTGGGTCATCATCTATAATAACTTAAACCCTATGCATAGGGTCCTGCGTATTAAATATAATTTTAAACCTAAGTCTAAGCAATAATCCTAGGCATAAGCCTAATGCATCGTTCACAATAAAAAATTTCATTTTGCCACAGAAAACATTATAAAACGTACGGTTCACACGTGCCGAAATGAAACCTTGGCTTCACACCTGACTGTGTTGTAAAGTTTTGAAAGTCGCACAAAAAATGAACATTTTTATTAATATATTCTACGACGCCCTTGGCCAGCAATGTGTCATGTTGTACCCATTATGCATGGATACAAATTCACCCCTGAGGAACATCATAAAAGGTTTACCGATATTTTTTCTCCGGGGTTATTAATCACGCAGTATAAGTGTGTTGCCGGCTCGCGCGTATATGACGACGGAAAAAGTGATGTATCTTTTGAAATTTCGGCCAATGTTACTTCGAGGGTCGTAATAGTAGATTAAGCGTATTTCTAAGCCTAAGCCTAAGCCTAAACCTAAGCCTAAGTCTAAACCTAAGTCTAAGCCTAAGCCTAAGCCTAAGCCTAAGCCTAAGCCTAAACCTAAGTCTAAGCCTAAGCCTAAGCCTAAGCCTAAGCCTAAGCCTAAGCCTAAGCCTAAGCCTAAGCCTAAGCCTAAGCCTAAGCCTAAGCCTAAGCCAAAGCCTAAGCCTAAGCCTAAGCCTAAGCCTAAGCCTAAGCCTAAGCCTAAGCCTAAGCCTAAGCCTAAGCCTAAGCCTAAGCCTAAGTCTAAGCCTAAGCCTATGCCTAAGCCTAAGCCTAAGCCTAAGCCTAAATCTAAGCCTAAGCCTAAGCCTAAGCCTAAGCCTAAGCCTAAATCTAAGCATAAGCGTTACAAAACTGTGTTCGTAAGTCTAAGCCTAAGCCTAAGCAAAAAGATGAAATCTAGAATTTAAAACTACTCATTTATAGACCCACCAGAAACCTGGACGCCCCCCGAAATTTGTATAAAAACATAAAAAATGGCGATTTGGCAATGTTAAAGGGTTGGATGTTTGCTAGCAAACTTTATTAGTAAACCCTAAGGATAATGAAATCCTTATGCCCTTAGACACAAGTATATTGCGTGTTGTTTTGTCTAAAATGCGACCATGGGTGGATCTTAAAGTCCCGTAGGATCTGGCTAAGAATTTGAAATAAATATTATTATTGATTCGAAATTTTTTGTCGAGTTTTCAAGTTGAAATCGGGTAAAAAATTTATAAATGATTTGGTATCAAACGTTTTTTGCTCAGGCTTAGGCTCAGGTGCACTCAAAATAATATTTCTGATATTTAAGAAACAATTTCTTACATTTGAGAAATATGCTTAGCAAGGTGCACTTGAAAAGTATTTCTCTTATAACAGAAATGTTTTCAAAAAACGTTCTGAAATAAAGTCTGAAAATAAACGTGTTCCGGTTATTTTTAGAAAAATTGTCTTAAATATCAGCAAAACTTTTCAGATTTGCCACAGAAAACACTTTTCTGAATAAATTCAGAGATACTTTTTTGTGTGTAGGCTTTAAGCTTATTCTAGCAAGAGGCTACTACGACCGCTGAGATTCAGGGCCAAAGTTTTTAATCTCAATAATCAGTATAGTTGAACCAGTTAAGCTACGTGAAAATATCGGAGGAATTATATACACTGTAAATTCCAGTGAGTTGATTTCAACTCATACTGAGTTGAATCACTCAGTTTGAGTTAAGACGATCAGAACTCATAATTCTGAGTGATATAACTCATTCTGAGTTTATAATTGATCAACTTTCCCGGAATCAACTCAACTCAGAGTGAGTAGTTAAATTTTGGTGTTATTAACTTACAAATAACTCAACTTTTCGTCTGATTTTATTAATTAACTCATTGGAATTTTACAGTGTACATATAAATGCATCATTTGAAAGGATTTTCTGGCTTAGCCCAACCTGATAATTGTTCGTTGTTTGTTGCATATTTTTTATTCTTGATTGCAAGTACCAGAAAGCCTAATAAAATGCGCTGTAACCCGTATTTGAACTGAAACAACTTTGTATAATCCTTGAGTATCAGATATCGAATACCATCAAATCCACATATCTTATGTGTATGTTTGTTTACAAACCTATTTTACTACACTTGGTTTTAACCAGAAACATTTGAAACCATTCAGATTTAATGCATAAGGCATGGAGACAGCCAGATTATTAGGTTCACGTGTTCCAGTAAGGTCCATACGGATTTCTAGCCACTAGGCAGGGGGGGTGGGTTTAAGTCCTCCCGGAATAGATTTTGCCCCCACCTTAAATTTTCAATATTGCTTGTAAGTCAATGAAAACTGTTTTGTGTCCATCCTGAATAACTTTTAGCCTCCCCTAGCAAGATGAGCTGACTACAGGTATAAGTCCAGCAACGAAAAAATTGTGTAGAAACTGAAGCAGTTGGAAATCGTCTAGATTTCACTCTAAATTCCAAGCTATGCCAAAAATTGCATAGGGGAATCCAGAACGGGGGGGGCGGACAATTGCACCCCCTTTCCATATTTTAGTCGTGCTCATGGGAGTATCTTTTTCTGTTATGGGTGTGACTTTAATCCTTAGGATTAGACGTGTTTTTGAGTGCTTAGAGTTTGGTGTAACAAAGCTAAATAAATGGTTGAGTTTGGTCGTAATTCGAGGATTAAGCATCTGTGATCCAATGTATAGCCTGAATTGCTCTGTTGTGCTGGATATTTTGGACCCATGTAAAGATCAGGGACG
Organism: Enoplolaimus lenunculus; assembly: GCA_030248215.1. Classification (NCBI taxonomy): domain Eukaryota; kingdom Metazoa; phylum Nematoda; class Enoplea; order Enoplida; family Thoracostomopsidae; genus Enoplolaimus; species Enoplolaimus lenunculus. Next base: position 32,721 of record JASANG010000929.1, read on the forward strand.
GGACGTTTTTCTGTTGGGACTGCAATAGAGTAAGCTTATAAGCTTTAGAGTAATTTTTTGCTTGGCTTAGGCTTAGGCTTAGGCTTAAGAATTTGCTCATTCTTACGCTTAGACTTAGGCTAAGGCTTAGGCTTAGGCTAAGGCTAAGGCTTAGGCTTAGGCTTAGGCTTAGGCTTAGGCTTAGGCTTAGGCTTAGACTTAGGCTTATGAATATGCTTATAATACTGTTCCGCCCCTGTTCTTTACATTGGCCAAACGCATTGTGAGCTTCAGATAAATGATTGGCATTGCAAAATTTTCAGCGTCACTTTGCAGTGCTCTGCAAATGACAGCATACGCTTTTGACACAAATCGACAGTCTCACCAGTTGAAGAGTAGGGGTTGTCTGCCACAGCGATAGACCATTCCCCTGAAAATCTGTAGATCTCTAAATTGAACACAACATTTCTGGTTCTTCAACTGATCAATTCTAATTGGCTGAGTATCTTACCTGATTTTGCAAGACAAAAACAGTGTTTTATGGTGCTATTTTATGAAATATTTCGCTATTATAAAGCGAATAATAAACTTTTGTATAAATGTGATTGAATTATTAATATTAATCTGGCATTCATGGTCCATCATGATTGGTCGAAAAAAACATCAACTTGTTTTTGCTGTCTTGGGAATCAAATCAAATAGGTTTTTCTGTTGCACTAGAAACCATTGATGTTAGTGTATATGTCGCAGCCAAAGTCGTAATTCAGCTCAATTCCAAATTGCGTCAGTTCCATGCGAAATTACAAATTGAGATAGCTAAAGGCAAAATTATGTCTGATAAAGCTGCGCGTTTTCTGATTGGTTATTTGATAATCGTAATGCAGCTTGATTCCACTTAACTTGGTAAAACAAATTGTTTGGCAGACAATGGGTAACGATTACTTATCCAATCACAAAACTTTATTTACATCAGCTTATCGTGAACGTGTAGCAGAAAACGAATTTATTCCTTAACGGGCTAGCACAATTAGGAATTGGGTCATACATACTGTAAGGGTCGTAGCAGCCACCCCCAATACCCCCAATTGGGGGGCCCACACCTAAAGAGCGCCCAGCCTAATCGGAGGAAACGAAAACCGCCGAAGTTTTAAAATGTGTCTCTGCATTACGCTCAGGATTAGGCTTCGGCTTATACTACTATTACGGCCTACAGGTGTACCTGCTCTAAAAAACATAAAACAGGTTTCACGAGAAATGAGAATGTGTTTTGGTGAGTTTTTGCAAAATTTAAGCAGTCAGATTTTCCTGATTGAGTACCGTTATTTTCAGGCAAAAAAGTCGAAAAAATATCTTAGCTTTAATAAATTAATTACTTAGCTACTACTATTTATATGAATTTTCGGTTAATATTAATTTTAAATTAATACAAAATTGAACTTCGAGTTGAGTGCTGTCGCTGTGTTTTCGTTTGAGCTGGCTTTTCTGCCTGTAAATGCTTGGATTACATGACTTGACCGGCGTTAGACGTATTGGACAGTCCGTATTTTTCAGCTTAAATCGGTAAGTTGTTCATCTCGGGGGGGGGGGGTTAGTACGTACTTGTTTACTACCCCCCATAAGTTTCGCCACGATAGCATACCCTACAATCAGTGTTGCCCACGCAAAGTGACTGAATTAACTAAAACAAATTAAGGCTTAGGCTGAATGGACTCAGGCTCAAGCTGGGGCTTAGATTTTGCCAAAACCTAAGCCTAAGCTTAGCCTCGACTTAAGCCTAAAGCTTAACAATAATACACAGTAGTGTTGAGAGACAGTTGCCTTTAATCTAACTAAACCGCTGTGTTGGAGATAACTTATATACGCAATAATAACGTTGAATTTTAAAACTACGAGACGTTTCTAAACTTTAGAAAATAATCCATAATGTTTGTTCAATACAAGCCGCTATATATCTTTGAAATTGTTACATCAAACTCGAAAACTTGACCGGGTTATTACTATCCAAAACGTCCGACAGTTGTGATGGGTACCGAATATTTTTTAACATCCGGATAACCCACAATTCTTGCGGAATATTCGTTCGGATATCCGTAAATATATTTTCTAATTGGATATCCGAAACTCGATTTTGTGTTTCTGGGATTTCGAATCTCCATTTTTGTTTCTTAAGCACTTGTTTTTGTATCTATATAATATGTATATATATTATATATATTATATATTATATATATTATATATTATATATATAACTCAATCCTAAGCTAGAAATCCCGGTTTATGGTTATTCATTAATACTGAAAAGCTTTATCCCAAAGGAATATTATATTTATGTTCAGTGGATATACGTAATAAATTTGTTTTAAATGGATTTACTGTTTATTATTGAAATTGTAGCTGTAAACTCCACATTTCAGACGCTGGTCGAAAGTAAAGATCGGCCGTGGAACGCTTTTCAGGTGGACTGCAATAATATGTGCTTTAAACCTTATACTAATTTCTTGCCTAGGCTTAGCCTATAATTTCATTATTGCACTTAGGCTTCGAAATATGCTTATACTACGATTACGGTCGTGTTCTGAACGTTTGCCCACATGCTTAACCCTTTCCCACGTATCATTTTTAGCACTTTTTCAATCAGCAAATTATAATCGACCTTTCTTGTTATTAATAGTGGCATCCAATCAGCGGTCTCGATTTCGAAAATTGAATTCTGAAGCCAAAACTTTTTTTGTCATCAGCCAATGGCAAAATAATATTCTATTTTCAATTATTTACATTATTCAAGTTTTGAAACCCCAACTGGGGTTAATATGTCGTAGTTTGAAATGGTAAAACTTTACCTTCACAAATATATTTAGGTTTCCCTAAGATATTGCAGGGATCAGGTTTGGATTATTGGGTTTCGAAAAGTTAAACACCATAAAATACATTTGGTTTGATATAGCAAAGGCATCGAAAACTAATAGTTTGACAGGCTAAAATTAAAAAACATTAATGGTAAAATCGTGTATTGAAATTTTTATTACACTTATTTCTTGTTTGGCTGGGTTTTTATAACCCTACTCAAGTACGGCTTTGTACTTAAGTATGTGCTAAGCAATTACTTAACCATTTTGTCGTTTTTAAAAGCCTATTTAAGTTTTACACAAGTCACTGACTAAATTTGATAAATTACAGATTAACAGATAAGGCATATTGCCTCGGTCTAATTAAATTGTAGACACTCAAGATGCAATGCATTCATAATATATAGTAAAACTGTGGTTTTCTTGTTATGACACATTTGGGCGGTAATTTGTTTTTGCTCAAAAAGTTAAGTATTTACTTATAAGTCGGTGACTTCATATATTTTTTGAGTATTGAATCTCAGAAACCCTTGGTTTTCGCCCCCACAACACAAATTAGCTTCTTAACTCGGTTACGTCATGAATTCGTCCCTTAGGCTTAGACTTATAACTTTTTCAGCTTGTAGTATTTGTTATCGATTAGCAGGGGGGTGACTTATCGGTAGTGTTTAACAAAATAAAATCCGGGTCGCCCGTATCTCAGAGGTTAAAGCCTAAAAGGTCAAAAACGATTTTTGAGTTTCGAACCCAAACACTCTACTCATTTATCATATATTTTCAAAGTTTGAAATGTTTTTAATTTGGTGTTTTTTGCAACCGTTTTTACTACAGCAAAGTTGGGTTATACAACAGTTACTGTTTGATTGTAAAAATAGCACCCCTGACCCTCGATCGTATGGGTGGACAATTAGGGTGGCACTATACTTGTCGGGTGGCGCCATCCGTTACACTACGGCAGGTACGTGAGTAATTCGCGTACGATACCGTGCGGCGACTCACGGCCACGGACTGCGACGTACAGTGACGGATGGTGACAGCCGGCGTCGGATGTCATCAAAAGTATTGTCCAACCCTTAGAGGTTGTGTAATACTGCGACGACAAAGCAATTCGTATAATTCTTACGGTTAAATTCTAACCCGTGCTAAATGCCAATGCCCTCATTCACACGTGCAAGTTTTTGAAGTGAGATCTTGCAGCTGCAGTTCGTATGTGCAACTTTTCACAATCTGAAGCTTGCAGTTGCAATTTATTTGCGTTTCAACGTTTTGTTCGAAACCCATTCACAAAAACTTTAGGCTGCAAGTGCGCAACTGCAAGTTATCGCTGGTTACACGCGAATTGTAGCTGCAAAATTTAGATACAGTAGCTTGCATTTGCAAGTCGCGCCACCATGTTTTAGGGTGCAAAGCGTGTAGTTGCAAATTTTGAGGCTCGAGCTATCGATTCGAAAATTTGCACGTGTGAATATGGCTTTAGACTTTAATTTGTGTAATTAATATGAATTTCAATTATATATAAATTTCAAAATTCGTTGTTAATTGCTGATTAACATTTGTTACTCAAATTTGTTACAATTTCTTCCGAGAAGAAAAACTTCTAAATTCTCCAATCAAACTGTGCCACTATCTGGCCCTGTAACAATGGCGCTATACTTTGTCGTGCGGTGACATCCGGCGCCATCCATCATCTGTCCGTCATCGTTCGTCACCGTCCGTCCCCGGTCGTCACCATCGGTATCGTAGGTGAGTAATTCAGTACGATGCCGTACGGTGACGTACGGTGCCGAGCGGCGACGGACGGCTTCGGACAGCGTCCGACGTCATCAAAATACAGCGCCATTAGCCTAAAGCATTGCCCAAGCTTAAGCGTAAACCTAAGTCTAATCCTAAACTTCTGAATAGCCTAAGTTTTTGGGAAATTTTGATATTCGGAAAATTACTATTTTGGGTATTTGGGATATTACTCAGGAACTTGAGATGGACCTGTTCTTTACATGGGCCAGTGTGTTTGTGACTTGTGGCTGTTTTATATGCATAAAAATATGTATTACGAACATGTGTCAAAACTTAACATTTTCCACTTGGGCATCCCTGAACCAGAAATTTCTTGATCCGCCACTGCAAGCATTCTACGACTGTACAGATCAAATACGCTTCCTGAACTGAATTCCCATACCGGAAGTTGATATTGGGAAACTATGGCCGTAATGAAAAAAACCTTGCGAAGATAGCGACCCAGATGCCAAACGTAATTTTAGTATTAAATCTTAATATAAACCAGTTGAAAAATGCCGGGACGGCGCTGCCGTTTCATCTCTAATGATGTTTTACGGTCACAACAAAGGTAAACAACTGAAATATTCAAATGCTAACACATAATGCACTTGTAGAACGCTGACCATCCAGATTTAATTACGTAAAGTGCTATATTTCACCGTATGGTGCTATCCGAGCGACCGTTGCTGAACAGTTTATCAATGGGAACCTATCCTGGCAGACGCGAAGGGGTCACCCAGGACCTAGGCTCTCACCCCCCCCCCATCAGGGATCAAAGCCAAAACTATGTGTTAATAGTGTACTAAAATTGCGTTTGGCTTTTCGATCGCGAGCTTTTATCACAATTATACTTCCTGCGGACTCCGCAGCTTAGAAATATGCGAATTCGAAATTAGCTAAGTAATTTTTGAAATTCTATCACAGAATATGGTTTCGTTTTTATGTGGGTTACTTGCCTGTGCACTGTAAATTTCAGTGAGTTGATTTTAACTCAGAATGAGTTGAATTACTCAGTCTGAGTTAGGACTATCAGAACTCAGAATATTGAGTTGATTCAATTCATTCTGAGTTAATTTATCAACTCACCCAGAGTCAACTCAACTCAGATTGAGAATCAACTCAACTCAGAGTGAGTCAATGTTTACTGATATTAATTAAGAAATCACCAACTCGCTAGCTGAATTGATTAATCAACTCATTTGAATTTACAGTCCGCCAAGTGCAGGTCCTGAACGAGACCGTAGCTCTCGGGTCTTGGTTTAGACTTACGCTTAAATGTGTCTAGGTAGTGCCGGAGTAGGAGGCGAGGGAAGAGGCCCCTTGTGATGATTAAAATTTTTTGGAATTTTTTTTGTTTAAAATCTTGTTAGGGTGGGGGCACCTTTTTGGGGTGCCGTTCGCAAATGGGGACTATGGGGTGGGTGCTGTGTCCCTGAACATAGTGTCATATTGTGTATAGCGCATATGTGGTGACCCGAATAAAAGGTGGTAATAAGAGGGTTCCCCATTTTGAGTCCTAATCAATAGGAGTCCGTATCCTAAATAAGAGTCCGCAAGCGGATAGAGTCCCTAAACCCTAATTAGAGTCCACAAATGTCAATTATCCCTAGCTGTAGTGCATAACTCCAGGCCCAAATAAAGTTGAGTTCGAAACTTTAAAGGCTACTTCAGTTTTTAAAGGACATTCTATAACCTTGCATTACCGTTCAAGCTTTTGATACAAAACAAATAAATGTTTAATTTAACGGATAATTGCAGTACCGGATATATCAGTAACGAAGGGTGGCCGAGCGTGGGTTACAAATAAATTACAATACGTAATCGAATAACAGGGGGAACCCTCTGGAGAGGCCAAATAAATATCAATCACCCCCTGACACAGAATTAATACGGTCTATGTCTTTCAAATTCTCATGTTTGCAGGGGCCATGGAGTGCCTAAAATACAAGAAGGGATTAACGCACCTGAGCTAAGCTTAAGACGTATATTCCCTTATTCCCTTCCAGCCAGCATTTGATTTAAAATGGTGAAATTTCAAAATTTTTTGTATATTTCAACATCTCATGACCGACCCTGATCATTTTTTACAGCAAAATTTAAATTTTTGAAAAATTCGATTTTTTAATATTCCAAATCTCCCCTTTTAAGAATACGCAAAAAATTGCAAAAAGATTAATTTTTCTGTTAATGCAACAGTTAATTACCGAATTGATGGTCAAATAATTGATTTAGCGCTGTACTGACCATAACTCGATAACCAATCATGTGATGGTAAAAAGTTTAAAACCGTTCAACTCAACTCCATAAACTTTCAACGAATGATAGTATAATTTGTCTAACTTTTTGAGAAAACAAAATGTTTAAGCCCAAGTAGAACCTTGTTACATTGAAAATCAGATTTTTAAAAAATTTAATTTTGTTTTTAAATAATCATTGAACGTCGTGAGAAGTTCAAATATTTGAAACTTTTTGAACTCTGACCATTTTTTGGCAAACGCCAACTGGCGCAGGGATAACGGAAAACGCCCGTTAAGCTTTAGACTAATTTTGTTTGCTTTAGCCTTAGGCCCGTACCAAGCTTTAGTCTTCACCTTACCGATGAAACATAGAATTAGGCGAAGAAATATGCTTATACTACTGTTACGGCCCTCATATAAACCAGCATATGTATAACCATGTACGTAACGCTATCACATAATGGAACCGGAGCCATATGGGTTATATTTATTTACATACAGATTAGAAAAATTGACCAATGAATAGATACAGGTGTTAGAAATGTAACCTAATCGAAACTAAAATGTCATAAGTCAAACCTAAACACAGCTATAAGATATACCTGAATTAGCCAGAAAACCACAACCTTGTGTTATTAGCGTTGAAAATATGTGCGTAAGTATTTAGCAGAATAGTTGGTTAATTAAGCTTTATGCAGTGCCGGACCAGCCACCCCTCATACATTGCCGTTTGCGGGCCAACCCCAAAGACGGGCCCCCACTTTAGCAATTTTTGAAATAAAAAATAATTTTTTAATCATCATACTTCAAAAGGGGCCGCCACCGCTGAACTTTGGGATGCCCACCCTGGTCGACTCCGGCCAGGCCCGTAGCCAGCTCACCTTGCTTGGGGGGGGGGGCGCTGAAAATTTTTCAGGAGGGGCATTCAAGGGTTTTCAATGAGTTAAAAGCAAGGTTGAAACCTTTCTAGGGGGGGGGCAAAATTTTTTCAGGTGGGACTGAGAGCCCTGCTGGCCTCCCTCTTGGCTGCGAGCTCGACTTGGCACTGGTTCTATGTTATCATTTTTTAGTTAAGAAATGATTTGGCGTCGAGGGGGGGTCGAGATTAATGCAAATCTTTGAACAAATGTCCCTAAAATAGTTTTTTGACTGCTTCGGCCGCTATTTTTATTGATCCCCTGCTTAGCAGCTATCAACGATCTAACCGGATACCAGATATTGTTGGATCCGGTGTCGTATAATATCCTTTCACCGGTAATATTCTTCCCCCCTATAATCACATTGTATACTTTTGTAGTCTATGATAATTCTATGGACCAGAAAACTAATGCATTATCTACGCTATGACGTGGATCAAAATGTACCAGCACACGTTTCAGCTTTTGCCCGACCCCCCGATATTGAAGTGCCTATTTTGACAAAAAAGTTTATCTTCAATCATTCTAATTTAGTACGACTTGCTATAAATATGTTATATTCTTGTTTCTACAAGAGTCCTGGGATTGTGTTTCTGATCCGCACCAGGAACCGGATGGTGATTTTGGCCCAAACCGGATATCGGGTCATAGCCTTGCAGGTATATTTTAAATATCTTTCATACCTCGTTATATTTTGCAACACAATTTCTAAACATTAATAACCAGAATATAATTTCTGCAATATTATTAATTGCAGTTATTCTGAAATCATGAAAACGTCTGTAAGCTGACAGAATTGGTACACTCTGAAATAATGCGCCTATTACGCTTTAATCCACAAGCCTAAGCCTAAGCCTATTAAGCCGAAGTTATGGCCAAATTGTGAAAATTTCAAAACGTTTTGAGGAAAAGCGTATAAGAGTTCATTGCTACACTAAGAGATAATGTGTCTTGTACGCTTTCATCTGTAAGCCTAAGCCTAAGCCTAAAGTTATGCCAAATTTTGAAAATTTCAAAACCGGTTCAACGAAAGCGTACAAGGGTTGAAAAATGTGGCACGTCTATCAAAATTCGGTTTAAACTATATTTTTTGGTCGTATCTCATTTGTAGCTTGCCAAAGCATAGAGATGCTATCACCATAAGAGCGTACAACCTTATAAAATACTACTGTGTACTCTGTATTGTCTTTAAGCTTTATATCCAGTCTGATAGACACAAGATATATAAACTGTGAAAATTAGACTACAAAAATGCATCTTGTTTTGATCAGATATCGAGCTTCTATAACGCCAAACACACAGAACGACTCAAGCTAAGTAATTGGCTTTTTGATGCGCTTCACAACCGTTTGCCGGTGGCACCCACCCGAGACGACGGCAAAGCATTGCCCAATCAAAAGGATACCACTTAAATTACAGACACTCTTTATCTGGTAAAATTAGGCAAAATTTTAACATTTAGTACTAAAATTGCATTAGGTTTCTCGCGTAGCGTTTACGCTAGCGAATTTAGTTTCACTAAATCTCATGACCCCGGCGTCAGAAATTGCTAGATTTGTACACTGTGTATGAGTCTTAGACGAGGTATGTATCTTATATAAAAGCTACCACCGGCCATTAAAAGCCACAAAACGACTTTGAGGCAAACAACAATGAGAATATAAGAAGGGTTTCAGTTGGTTTACGCCGTTTGCCTAAGATAATTTCAACGCGGATGCCTCAAACTGGTTGTATTTTCAAATTACCAAATACTTCAAGATGGGAAATATGAGGAATTCTTGAATAAACACAACGAGATGTATGGCTAAATATACACTAGCGTCACCATTAGTATCCAAAGGAAGATTAATAGAGCTTGAGGGTAGGAAACGTTCAACCCCTGCCCCCCCCGCCCAAAAAGGGACCCTCAAGATTGAAAACAAAAATTTGAAAAACATATTCCCTCATCGCAAGGTGCCCCACCACAGAGGTTTAGGGGGGCATCCTAGCCTGCTTTGGCATTGTAGACCGGATATATTCGTTCTTGAAATTTCTGGAGATAAGAAAAACAATAGGTTTAAGTGGATCATTCCGGTCCTCGAGATGAAAAATATTGCTTCTACAGGAGATTAGTGGTCTTCCGAACTAAAATCCGGGTTACGCCGCTGGGATTAAGGGCTTAAGCCCGCGGATCCTCAATGGTGTATCCAGAATTTTACTTCGGGAGAATGTAGTGTCACGTGTGTTAGAATGAGATATATGCTGGACAGCGTTAATTTTGCAAATTAACGTTAACTAATCAGCCAGTTTTGCACAATGCGCAATAATTAGCGAATGCACAACAATCTGCATGCAAAAATTTTCTATCCATAAAACAATCATGTCTTCGTTGTAGGAAAATATTGTAAACAAAGTAATGCGGAATGTTGTTCAAAATACGTATGTGGGCATTCCAGCTTTAACTATATAGATAGAAAAGTTAAACATACAGAGATTTCAATTGTGAATTACCAAATCCTATAAGTATAGTATTCTCAAATATGTATAGTACCTATCAACAGTTAGTAAGCGTAAATTAATGGTCTTCAGAAACCTAAGGCCACTAGCTGGAAACATCCCGTAACCCGCTTTTGCAGCTGGTTAGTTGAAAGGTCTGAACTCCCTGTTCCTACCAAGACTGACACAGTTATAATTTAAACCACAGTTGCGTCTTAAGTTTGTTGAGAGAAAAATTGAAAGTCATTAATTTTTAAGAACATGAAAAGTGATTTATTGCCAGTTGTAATTTTGAAATACCTCAAGTTCTATTCACATGGACAAGTTTTTGCTGCGAGAACTTGAAGCTGTAAATTGCACGCAAAACTTAGCATTTTTTTCATCAGCCAATGGTAGTTATGATTTTTAATGAATTACTTGCAGCTGCCAGTTTTTGTAACGGGATTTTGGATAAAACTTGCAAGTGCAAGTTGCAGCTGCAAGTTGTCGCAGCAAAAACTTGTACGTGTGAATAGGGCTGAATAGATGTAATTAAATTAATTAATATTATTTTAAGAAATACTCAATACTATGCTTGTTAGTTACCTACCATCGAGCTACAATATTCCACAAAGGTAAGGCTCAAAGTGTAAGCTAGCATCACAAGTCTTTAATTTTTATACTTTTGCTGAAATGTGTACACTCTGTGCTTTTTGTGAAACTGTCTCGTAGCCTGAGGGGGTCAACTTAGTCTCATCCCACCCTAAATTGGGACTTTTGCAGTTTCTCTCTGCAGTACAAAGCCTCTACATACGCTCACGCTTATGGCTTAGGCTTAGGAATATGTTTATAGTACGGTTACCGGCAAAATGTAAACATGAGCCATTTGTGGGGTAGACGGATTTTCCACTGTGGGGGAACTCTAAAAAAGCGCCGAAAAGTTTTGGGCTCAACTGGAAAAGTAGTGACCTTTATTTTAAAATTACTGTACGCCCTACATGAAAATTTCAACCCCAATTATACACTTTCACAGGCTACGGAACTACATTTCATGCTTTGTTTGCTAAATGTTGAATACAAAAATGCAAATATCTCGTGGATTATCGGACTGCTAAAGATGCAAAACATTAAAATTGTATAAGCGTATTCCTAAACATAAGTCTTAGCATTACAATAATCCTGTAACTAAGACTAGGCTTAAAGACTAAGCCTAAGTAAAAAAAATTAGTCTAAAGCGTAAACTTTCTATAAGACTCACGTACGCCCCTCAAGTAACATAGACCGCAACGATTAAAAAATATATTTGCAAAATTGTTTCTAATATATGATACTTAATGGATTTAGCATCGGTGCTTCAAATCATTAATTTTACATATTACATACATACATATATACATGTATATTATATATATGTATATATATGCATATGTATATATATATAATATATATATGCATATATAATATATATATGCATATATACATATATAATATACAGGTAGTAAATTGCCAATGTGGGGCTTGACTGCTAAGTGCCTTCAATAATTGTCACAGTGCAATATTTGTTGTCTGCAGAAATTCCATGGGATTCCTCTATCGCTCCCATGGTAAAGGCTGTTGTTTATGCGCACGATCTATCGGGATCTATGGTTCAAATATACATATTTATACAGAATACGTAGTTTGAAGAATAGGCAAAATAAATGGTTTAGTACAATATTTGTCGTCGAATTTGTGGTTAAAATTTGATATATAGATATATTTATTTATTTATTTATTTATTTATTTTTATATGTAATATGTGTACGGATATTGAAATTTAGGTTGTGTGCGGCGGTATGTTTCCCGGATCAATGTTTCGTTTCACGGTTCTTGTTTAAAAATAGCGATTTTGAAATTTTAAATATGCCCATGACTTGTGAGTATTCGTAGAATTTAAATGCTTAGCGTTAAAGCCAGCGGCGGATCCAAAAATTTCTACAAAGGTGACCGCTCGATATAGTGAAAATATTAACTCGCAAGCGAAGCGAGCTAAAATCCAAACAATCTTCCTTTTACTTTCACGTATTTTTCTGGAAGAAAGAGCACAGTGGGCTTCAAATAAACGATTTTAATCGCAACATTTTCAGCATGGTAGGGTCGGTGGTTTTGACTGTTTCCCATATCGACTCGCGGTCGACTAGTAACTATTGTTACTCAGCGAGTTAAATTAAATTACTTCAATACCAATTAATATTTAATTACTTCAATACCAATGAATTATTTGCAGATGCAAAAACTTCAAAGCTGTTTTGTGACCTAGCTCGAACATGAAAGCTGCACGTGCAAGTTTTTACTGCAAAAGCATGCAAATTTTCAATAGGGCTTCACGCAACCGCAAACATTGCTATTTACAAATACGTGCCGCCCGCATTCATAACTATTTCAAGTCATGTTAGCGATAGGTGACGACCAAATATCTACTAAGCATAAACCTAAACCTAAATCTCAAGCTAAAACTACTCCTAAGCCTAAACCCTAAGGGTAGTGCTATGTGTGTCGAATGGGTCAAAAATGTGGTTCAAAAATTGCTATGCTCTTCCAAGCGGCAATAAACATGCGTTATGGTACGCTGACGGACGGCGTCAGACATCATCAAAAGTATAGCGCCACCGTAACCCTAAGCTTAATCCTAAGCTTCGCAGGATCTAAGGTTCCGCCCATGCCGTCCGTTGAGTAGGCCATTATACTGGACATGGACCATTATTTGGCCCTTAATTACTGTACTTTTAACTTTGATATACACTAAATTTACTTATTATTACTCCATTGCGTGTTCGATCCATATATACAACAAGGTCGGAACGTTTTCCAGCAGGAGTGTAATAGAGTAAGCTTAAGCTTTTGACTAATTTTTTTGCTTACACTTACGCTTAGGCTTGGACTTAGACTTAGGTATAGGGTGATTCTTACTCTTAGGCTTAGGCTTAGGCTTAGGCTGAGGAATAAAGTCGTTTTTACGTTTAGGCTTAGGCTTAGGTTTAGGAAAAAATTCATTCGTATGCTTAGGCTTAGGCTTAATACGCTTAGACTTATGAATATGTTTATACTACTGTTCCGGTCATGTTCTATACATTGGCCACGTTGCCTATACTCTGTTTAAAACTTTAAGTATAAAAAATTAATCACATCTACGGATTGAAAATCTTGTGAAATATCAGCTGCGAGTTTTTAGTTTAAACGGTTCTTTGAGGTTAAAACACTTGAAACTCACACGACGCGAAACAAGACAAGTTTGGACGTACTTCGCTAATTGGCAATATGCGCTATGCTCGTCTGCAGTTTAGGAGAAGCATAGTACACTGCAAAAAATGGTGAGTCAAATTGACTCTCTCCAAAATAGGCTTTTCCTGACAACACGATCTGAGTCAAATTCGACTCCACCAGAGTCAAATTCGCTTCTCTATGCCGCACGGTTGATTCTGGCGGAGTCGAATTTTAACTCAGTTTGTTTAGTCAGGAAAAGTCTATTTCAGAGAGGGTCAATTTGACTCCCCGTTTTTTGCAGTGTAAGAAAAACAGCTCATGAACGAAGCGAGCCAGAAGGCAAACGTAATCTTAGTGCTAAATCTGAATAACATTCAAATTTGTTTTCAAATTGGAGTGCGTGTTGTTCGAAACTTCTGTATTTAAACCTACGGTAATAATTGAACCTCCAACGAGTTTTTTTTCTGATTTTTCTCACCAGCGCAATTGTAATATTCGATTCGTGTTTGTGCTTTGATGACAGACCGCATCCTGTTCCGGTGTTTTTTTCATTCGGTGAAATATAGTTCCGGTTTGAGCCTTAGTCACACGGGTCTACTAATGAAATTTTCTCAGATAACTAAAAGGTTATGGTCAATGTTTACTTTTAGGGGCGTAACAGTGGATTTAGCGTATTCGTAAACCTAAGCCTAAGCGTTGCAAAAGCGTATTGCTAAGTCGAAGCCTAAGCCTAAACCTAAAAGCCAAAAAATGTAATCTAGAATCTAAACCTACTCTTTTATAGACCTACCAGAAACCTGGCCGCCCCTTAAAGTAACATTTGCGAAAGTGGATAATCTATCCTTTGTTTTCAAAACATTTGTATATTCAACTGAATCTAGTGTTTTGAACACGCAAATATTCATAATAGATTAAGCTCAAACAATATTGAATGCCGAATGGGAAATATACTTGTCTTTGTAAAAGGCAACAAGTGCGGGCTCGTAGTCAAGGGGGGATCAGCCCTCCCCCTGGAATAATTCCCACCCCCCGAAAATTTGTAAGTCATCGAGGCCATCGAATGCCGCTCCTGAAATATTTTTCGCCCACCATTCCCCATTAAGATGGTTTGGCTACGGGTTTGGACAGGTGATAAAATATATTTTGAAAGAAACTTTTCGAAAATAATATAGATTGATATTAGCTATGTCATTTTGACTTTACGCTGTGTTCACTCAAACAACCCATCACAATTCAATATCTCACAATTGGAACAGGAGCGCAAATTCAATGTCAAAGACGTTTACGATGACGAAACAAAATCGTATTTTTCAAAAATTCAAATTTTCACGAAAAAAATCGTATTTTTCAAAAATTCAAATTTTCACGAAAAAAATCGTATTTTTCAAAAATTCAAATTTTCACGAAAAAAAACAATCATATGCAAATAATTTTCAAAATCCAACCAATTTGATTTTAACTCCCGCCCTGCTGAACGGAAAAATGTCTCGTATAAAGACTATTGCGTGACTGTTAGCAAATTTTGTGTTAATTTTCAAATTTTAATGCAATTAATGTATATTTTTTTCGAGATATTTACTTATTCAGAACAATTTTAAATTAAGTAAGCGGCGGATCAGAAAAAAAATTTTAATGAATCACAAAAATTTTAGATATTTTTAGTCTGTCGAAAAAATATTCAACTTCCTTTTGAGCTAATATATTCAACTCTGAGAGAATTATATCTTCCGATTTGTGTTCCGTTATACCCTGTAAGCATGTGAGACTTGCTTGTCCGTTATGTACACATGCAATGTAGTGCAGTGCAATGTATGTATGCTAGCCGGCAGCATGCGGTCGATACATAGTCGACCAAAAATGCAGTTGGAGAGGCGGACTGCGTGGCGCAGTGGTAGAGTGCTCGCTTAGGATCCGTAGGCTAAGGGTTCGATCGCCGCTCCGGAAGCCCGATTTTCCAGCTGCTTAGTAAAATGGTCTGATGTCCCGGTTCCTACCTGGACTGACATCCCTCATCTTACCCTCACTGTAAATTTCAATGAGTTGATTAATCAACTCAACTAGATAGTTAGTTATTTTTGAGTTAATAACAGTAAACAATAACTCACTCTGAGTAGAGTGGATTCGCGCTCTGAGTTCAGTTGATTCCGGATGAGTTGAATGGCTAAATCAGAGTAGTGAGATTCAGTGACTCAGAGTTCTCAGTTCTGAATGTCATAACTCAGACTGAGTGAATCAACTCATTGTGAGTTAAAATCAACTCACTAGGATTTAGAATGCTGCCCCTTGGGGTCGCCCTCTGGCCCGTCCCGCACTTCCAATATCTGTCACTTTAGTTTACTCTTATTCGGTCAACAGCCAGTTTAGCCAACAGTAATTAGTTAACTTTCTGTGGTGCTTGCAGCAGGTATACGCAAAAGTTTGACGAGCGAGCAAAAAAATTATTTTGATCTGTTACCTAAGTCTAAGCCAAAGCCTAAGCGTAAGAATGAGTTTATGCCTAAGCCTAAGCCTAAGCGCAAGAATGAGTTTATGCCTAAGCCTAAGCCTAAGCGTAAGAATGAGTTTATTCCTAAGCCATAGCCTAAGCCTAAGTGTAAGAATGAGTTTATTCCTAAGCCATAGCCTAAGCCTAAGTGCAAGAATGAGTTTATTCCTAAGCCTAAACCAAATCCTAAGCAAGCGTAAGAATGAGTTTATTCCTAAACCTAAGCCTAAGCGTAAGAATGAGTTTATTCCTAAGCCTAAGCCTAAGCCTAAAGCGTAAGAATGAGTTTATTCCTAAGCCTAAACCTAAGCCTAAGCCTAAGCGTAAGAATGAGTTTATTTCTAACCCTAAACCTAAGCCTACACTTAAGCGTAAGAATGAGTTCATGCCTAAGCCTAAGCCTAAGCGTAAGAATGAGTTTATGCCTAACCCTAAGCCTAAGCGCAAGAATGAGTTTATGCCTAAGCCTAAGCCTAAGCGTAAGAATGAGTTTATTCCTAAGCCTAAACCTAAGCCTAAGCCTAAGCGTAAGAATGAGTCTATTTTTAAGCCTAAGCCTAAGTTTAAGAATGAGTTTATTCCTAAGCCTAAGCCTAAGCCTAAGCGTAAGAATGAGTTTATTCCTAAGTCTAAACCAAAGCCTAAGCCTAAACGTAAGAATGAGTTTATTTCTTAGCCTAAGCCTAAGCGTAAGAATGAGTTTATTTCTAAGCCTAAGCCTAAGCCTAAGTGTAAGAATGAGTTTATTCCTAAGCCTAAGCCTAAGTGTAAGAATGAGTTTATTCCTAAGCCATAGCCTAAGCCTAAGCGTAAGAATGAGTTTATTCCTAAGCCTAAACCAAAGTCTAAGCCTAAGCGTATAAGAATGAGTATATTCCTAAGCCTAAGCCTAAGCCTAAGTGTAACAATGAGTTTATTCCTAAGCCTAAGCCTAAGCCTAAGCGTAAGAATGATTTTATTTCTAAGCCTAAACCAAAGCCTAAGCCTAAAGCGTAAGAATGAGTTTATTCCTTAATCCAACAGATTATTGAAAATGCCGACGTTGAAACCAGCTTAACAGGTCAGGTAGCGATTGATTCAAAGTTGTCGCGGCCGAATACAAAGGTCAAACGTCTATAATTTTTGTCAGACGTCGACTGTCACATTTCGACAGTGACGCACTAAGCGTCGTCAGGGGTTTGGGCACGAAAAACAGCTTACACAGATGATTTAGCTAAAACGTTAGCAATTTGAACGAAGCCAAACGTGGCCTAGAGAGCTTAGCCCCCCCCCCCCCCCTGGGAAAAATTATAATCCGTCCTAGTAAAATTTTCAACCTTGCTTGTATACAGTCGTCGCATACCCTTGTATACGCCTGCTGAAAAATTTTTTAGACCCCCCCTAGCAAGGTGAGCAGGCTACACGCCTGAATCCTGCAAAAAAAATAGCAAAAACAAATTTTAAACATCAAAACGGTTTATCGTTTAATCGCTTATCTGGTTAATTTCAGGGACGCATACCGGTGCCCGCACCCTCTCTCCCCCCCGCATCGAACCAGGACCGGTGTCTATAAATTTTCATCAGCAACACAGGGCGAAACGAACGGTGGCTTATTGTCACTCACTACCTGTATGTAACCCCCAAACAATTTTTAAACACTGCAACAAAATATTAAAAACAACAACCATATTATACAGGTGTGTTCCCCTTTTCAAACAGGTGTTTTTATGCCCTCAATGCAATTTGTGCCCCCTTTTTTCAATCGTGTTTTTTTCGAGTAACGTTTCGGTCGGCTCAAACAACTCACATAGTTTATACGCTGTTCCTCACAGGTTCTGCTATTGCATTAAAGCAACACGTCCCCTCCTGTCTTCTCAATTGACTCGTCCTCAATATATTTACATATTTCTATATAATATATGTTTAAATATATAGTACTCAATATATGTATGTATATAATACTGTATATAGTATATATATTATATGTATATATGTATAAAGTATAAATTATGCAATATGTATATAGAAATATATCATATATATGTATATATTTATATATATTTATTTTATTTATATATTTTAAATGTATAAATATATATTTTATATTCATATATATATTTGTATATATAGATATATATAATATATATATATATGTATATTATATATATGTATACATATATATCATAATTATAAATACACCATACCGTTCTGGTCGTCTTACCTCTTAATTTTCTGCACATATATTAAATAGCGTTTTTTGCATCAATTGTGCAATGAATTCTGTATTAAGAGTTGAATTTTTTAATTTCAAACAAGATTTTTTGAAGGCAACATAACAAATGAATTTATACAGGTGCAGACAGAAGGAGGGTAAACTCAAAACAAATTGAAATATTCTTCGCCCTCAAGTGTCTCCAAACAACACGTAGAACACACCAGACAAAATTTCAGGGGTTAAACCAGTGGCCCTCTGCCCACTTTGAAATTTTTCTCAGGGGTCGATAGACGCGGTTCCAGTGTGTCACATGAGAAATCCCAGTTCGTAGAACGTAATTCTGATTTCGCCAAAATCATGGTTGCAGCCCCATACAGCAGGTACTTTTTTTGATTGGCCCAATACGGCGTATCGTTGCGTTGAAAATTGCACAAACTCACGTTGTGTCGTCTTTTGACAGAATATATTATCATATTTTTAATAATAATAATAGTAATAATATAATAATAAAAATAATAATAATAATAATAATAATATAATAATAATAATAATAATAATATAATAATAATAATAATATAATAATAATAATAATATAATAATAATAATAATAATAATAATAATAACAATAATATAATAATAATAAAATAATAATAATAATAATAAGTGTAACTGTATTCGCAAAAGTACTCAAAATAAGCAAAGAAAAAAACTGTCTTAAAACACATTTTCTTCTAAATAACACTGGTATAAATTTAGAAATTTCCGACCGGACGTGTGGAGGATTGGCAAATCGTTTTATGAAACGCAATTTTTACTGTATGCTATATATGAGCCAATGAGGGAAAAGTTGTACGGCAGGGTCTGAATTATTTTATCACAAAACAATTTCTAAATGGGGATCGAGCGTACGCCCCTTTAGACGCTTTGGCTTTAGATCCGCTAGTGCTTTATAATAAATATGTTTTTTCTTCAAGTTGTCAAATTGTCAAAATTGTAGTTGACTATTTATCGTTAGTTCCTTTTACGTGTAGAACGTAGTCATGGCATAACATCCGCAATCCATAGGCATCAGGTTAGGTTTAAGTTTATGCGTTAGGTTCCGATTCGTTTACGTTTCAACGTTGCCTGTATTCTCAAATG
The DNA here is from genome assembly GCA_030248215.1 of Enoplolaimus lenunculus. NCBI lineage: Eukaryota > Metazoa > Nematoda > Enoplea > Enoplida > Thoracostomopsidae > Enoplolaimus > Enoplolaimus lenunculus. Next base: position 51,992 of record JASANG010000929.1, read on the forward strand.
TGTATAGCAACAGTTTAGCATCAGTTGGTTATAGGTTTTGTAGCTTTGGAATGAATGAAGAGTTTCGAAATTCAGCTCATTTTTCAGCTTTGATTTGCCCTATTTTATGTGCCAAATTTTACAGTCGAAGTTGTAAAAGATAGAGTGTGTTTGAAAAGCGGTCACCAACTGATGTTAGATGCTATAAGTATGCATCAGACAATATGAACCGTAGACCTGTATTCTCAAATGTGTGTAGCACCATCCGCCAGTTGGTGATAGGTCTCGGAACTTTGGCACAAGTGTATACTGAGGCTTATGGCTTTACTGTGGGTGGTATTACGAGTCCAGCTCCCATTTTTTGGATGTTTGTACAGTCATTTAGATGCTTTTTCGATTGCTAGCGTTTAGTTACCCCCGTTTGATATTTAGGACCATGTTACTTTAAGGGGCGTCCAGGTTTCTGGTGGGTATATAAAAGAATAGGTTTGGATTTTAGATTACATTTTTTACTTATGGTTAGGTTTAGGCTTAGGCTTAATAGGCTTAGGCTTAGGAACACATTTTTGAAACGCTTATACTTAGGCTTAGGCTTAGGCTTAGGAATACGCTTCATCTACTGTTACGTCCCTAAAATTAACATTGGCCCATATTTTTATAGAACGTAACCCCCGCTGTTCTAAAATCATGGATACTTCCATGTTTCAAAACTTCTAGTTGTAATCGCCTGTGTAACAAAATTTCTTTTCAGAAATATTAGATTTTTTCGTACCGTTTTAAAATTTTAAAGACCTCACACATTTGAAATTTTCCACCGCTTTCTAGCAATGCCTAATCCTAAACTTAAGTTCTAAGAGACACAAGGTGGAACCAGGAATCGCCTAACTTATGTTCTAAGAGAGACAAGGTGGAACCAGGAATCGCCTAACTTATGTTCTAAGAGAGACAAGGTGGAACCAGGGACCGCCTTAAGGTGTGGTTTAAGCTTTGATTTTAGGTTTCTGCTTTAGTTTTTAATTTGAAATATATATTAAGATTGGTACACCTACCTACAGATCGCATAAATACGTAGTTGCTTAAATAATACGGTGGTGTGACTACGCTGAGGCCAAATATATAATATTGGTTGTTATTAAGCAATAATTTACATTTTAATTGAACACTGATTAAGGCCTGTAGCCAGCTCACCTTGCTATGGGGAACCTAAATATTTTTCAGGATGGACATATGTGAGTTTTCGATGAATTACAAGCAAAGTTGAAAATTTTAAAAGGGGGTGGGTAAACTTCTTCCAGATGTTGGCTGAGCTCGTCACCCCCTGGCCCCCTCTGGCTATTGGCCCGGATAGATTTTGCAACTGTTTCAACTGGTTGAGACTAAAGCAGAATTATTAACCCTTTCATTCATAGAGTATACTATGAGCAACTAAATACAATATTGTAAGAGCAATACACACTGTGAGCAGTGTTTAACATTTATAACATATATGCGCAATGCAAAATCTCCACAAGACGTGAGAGCCTACTCGGGCTCGAGCGTCAAGCTTCTATAGCTCAGTGGTCATCGTAAACGCCTCCCACCCGTGAGACTGGGGTTCGAATCTTACCTTGAAAATACATCTCATATGAAATTGAAAATATTTATGTGAGAAAGGGTTAAATAGCAGATATTGCGCTAACATCATCACGTTTTCCTGTCATTTGTTGCTCTGTAGCATACAGCATAGAAGCTGCGTTGAATTTCTGTCCAGAACGATGCCGGGTGGGGGGTCCAGAGGCCGTTCATTGGGTGACTCTGAACCTGCTCCCCCCTTGTATCATTCTGGCGTGAAATTTTTACAAGCATAATTAACCTAAAGTATCCAATATTCCGTGAGTTTTTAGTCAAAATATGTCGTGGATCAAAGTTTTAACCGTCTTCGGAAGCTGTTTTAGATTTGTCCTTGGACGCAGATTAAAAATTGAGTTGACGCAGTCCGTAGCGGATCCAACGGGTGTTCAAAATGTTTTCTTTACTCGCGTTGCTGTGTAATTGTTCATCTAAAGCTCGCAATGTATTTTCATAGCCAGTTGTGAAATATGGCGAAAATGTATATTACAACGTAAAGATTGAATATTTACTATTTTTTCTGTATCGAGGGGTTCCGGGTACCGGGACATAATGTACTTCGTGAAACTGTATCTGGTCTAGAATTTCAATTAAAATTTTGCTCCTAAAGTGTAATTCCGGTTTTAGACATCGGCGTTATTCACATCATATGGCATTTTGGTCGCTTCGCTGACGAGTCTGTTTCTCCTATTATATATTAAGCTACGAATATTAGTCCATCGTTTTTGGATCAGCTGCTATGCCCCTGCACGGGCGTCTTGTCTTGCAAGTTTGAGGGGGAAGGACTCAAACCCGCACGGGGGTCCCGTCTTGGAGGTTTTGAGTGGGAAGGACTCGAACCCTCATTGGGGTCCCGTTTTGCAGGTTTTGACGAGGGAGGACTCGAACCCTCACTGGGGTCCCGTCTTGCAGGTTTGAGATGGAAAGACTCGGATACCATATCCCCAGCACGATTCGTACATCATTCAAACATTACCTAAACGCATCTCTATTCCTAAACGTATGACCCTTAGAAGATAAGCCACACTTTGCCACTACTGAAATACGATCCTTACAAATTTTTAATGTAAACAGGTACCGCTGAGCGTTTACCTGCTTAATGGTAACACAAATGCCGTTTTGCGCACAATGCCGTAGCTAGTAAACGTTGCTAGATGGGGCTAAAAAATTTCCACGCGAAAGCATACAACGATATTTGATGACTTACAAGTGAGGTTGAAAATTTTGCACAGCGCTCACCTTTTCGCAGGAGCATAGCCAGAATATTGTAAAAATGATTCACGTTTTGAAAATTTCAAACGCAGGTCTATTGTGTTACTAACTTGAAAGTCTTATAAAAGCATCAATAATACCAGGTAGGGGGGTTTGATCCCTAATTCTCATCCCCCCGCAGTGTTCCATTGCCGATTAGTGTTTGTCACGATAAAACCACAAAATCAGGTTACCCAACATTAATTTTGTCACATTTTTATCTATTTTTGCTAATTTCTTAGTTTTTTTAATATTTTTGTAATAATAATAATAATAATTATATATATAATATACTTTGCACATTTCAATATATATACTAATTTATAGGCCAATGCTAGTTTTAGGCGTGTAACATTTTGCAAAGCCTATTCTTTCAGCTGGAAACCTAAACCTGGGCTGAAATCTAAGCGAAAAAATAGTCTAAAGCTTAAGTTTACTCTATTGCTTTTCCGTGTAAAAAACGAGACGCTTTCATGAATAATATATTTTCCTAATATATTCGGTATTGATTTGTGCTTTCGTCAAGGAAATTTTATCATTTCAACTTGATACTACAACTGTGGTATGCGAGCCCCCCGTCGCCTGAGAGATGGGGCCGTCATGTAAAGTATCAGCCAGGGGCACCGGAGCTTATCGAAAAATAGGGGCCACTTCGGTTATGGCACATTGTTTCCATGAAGGAAGAAGCCAAATAAAACTTAAGTACCACAATGCTTTAATCTGAATTGCTCCGAAGGCGTGAAATTATTTTTGAAGAAGCAAACAGATTTTCAAAATCTAATTGTTGGCCCATGTAATAATCGGAGGCAGAACGTTTTTTTCTGCAGGACTGCAATAGAGTAAGCTTAAGCGTTGAACTATTTTTTGTTTTGGTTTCGGCTTACACTTGGAAATATGCTTATACTACTGTTACGGCCCTGTTCTGTTTGTTAAGTCTAATTGGTTTAAGAGGCGCTTGTTTTGGTAAATATTTTAAATTTTAGTAAAAGTTTAATTTTTCAAATAACGTTCATTTTTAATTATCCAGCAGTTATCAGTTGCAGTCAAAGCTTGAATCCTGCGAAAATTCGTGTTTTGAAACGAGTAAAAAGACAGTTTTTTAAGCGTTACAATAAGTTTGTGAATTATTGAGATTTAGAAAAATTAAAGTTATACTCTCTCAAAATATAATCAAATAACTTGGTTAATTCTAGAGACCAAAAAATAAGGCTATATTCTTTCAAAATATGATCATGATCAATCCTGGCTACGCTGTTGCAAATTTTAGGCATTTTCTCAACTTCAGTCTTGCGATTCCGGTGTTTTGTTAACTCTGTTGCACCTAGAAACCTGTACATATCATTGCCATAGCGTCAGGGTGCAACCGGAGGTGAAAAATACCGGAGCTGGAGCCTGAGCCGGAGGTCAACAAAACTTGCCAGAGCCGGACTTGGAGCCAGAGCCGGAGGCACCACCTCTGGTTGTACCATGCAGAGTATCGTGTGTGTCCTATTTGGTGAAAGCCAAACCATTTTTTCTTATAACTTTTACCAGCCAGTGTCATAAGACTGAGAGCTTATGCTTAGGCTGATGATTACGATTAGGCTTATTTTTAGGCGTTCGTTTAGGTTTAGGCTTGAGTTTAGTGGGTATTCCCATATATTTTGTATGGACACATTATTTCTATTTCAATGTTGTCATTATTTTGTGGCATCTCTGGTAACATACGGCAGGCTTGTAGCCAGCTCATTTTGCTAAGGGGAGGGGGGGGGCTGAAAAGTTTCACGAAGGGCATACAAAGGTTTTCGTTGACTTACAAGCAAGATTTATAAAATTTTAACGGGGACCAAAATTTTTGTAGACGGCACGCCCCCCTGCCAACCCTTGGCTACGCGCTCGTCCTGAGAGGCAACGAGAAATTTTACGGGTACAAAATCGTTACGCACAGCCCTACATTCTTCGATCAATCAGGGTAACATTGGGGTGGCGAAGGTGGGGTACAGCGTTCAGCATTCCCCTCTGTGTACATCCGTCAAACCTAACCACTATCGAATACCAATTACAGTCATGTGAATATATTTTCACAACCGTGAAATATGTTGAAATTTCATTTATATGTGTAAACAGTGCAGTCTCGTAGTCAACTCATAATGGTGGGGGGTTAAAAAATTTTCAACAGGAACGTACAAACGTTTTCAATGACTTACAAGAAAGGTTGAAAATTTTCTAGGGAATGCCCAAAATTGATCCAAGGGGGTTGAACCCTCACTGTCCCTCCCTTGGCTACGGGCACTGTAACACTGGTATATGAGGTACATCCCAGTATAACATCAGATGTTGTGAAATTATTCAATTTTTTGTTCTTTTATTATAAAATAGACCAATATCATGGTATTTATGGTTGGGCAATACAATAAAATGCATACAACCGGTATTTCGTGAGAATGACAGCCGAACACCTGTATTAAGCATACTGATCGGTTATTTTTCATTATTTAAATGACAGAAAGATGCCCTTTAAGGGACCAGCGGTTGAACCGAAGGGTCCGTAGCCAAAAGCAGCTCAGCCTCTCATGGAAGAATTTTGCTCCCCGCCCTAGAAAATTTTCAACCTTGCTTGTAAGTCATCGAAAACCATTATATGCTACTCCTTAAAATTCTTTAGCCCCCCACCCAAGCATGGCGAGTTGGCAACGGGACTGGGAATCAACCAATCAAATTGGATTTTTGTCATTGGGAAACGCTGCCATTTATATTGAATTATCGTTAATGTTTCTCAATCATTGCTGTTTGACACATTCAGACGCGGATCCAACAAATTTCTGACGTGGGGGGGCGGCTGGCAAATGTTAAGGCGCACAAAAATTGTAAGGTAGGGTACAAAAATACCGGAACCGGAAAACGTTTGTGTTTTGGCATTAATTCGATTCAAGTTTACTGATTTTACGTCGGTCCTGTGATGTCTTTTTAGATTTTCAACGAAAAACATACTAATTGTCCGACTTTATTGCACACTATTTATTAATAATCACAACCTCAAAAATTGCAAAATAATGCTTATCAGAACAATTAATCAAATATTGCACATTTCGGCTGTTGTAGACTTTTAAAGTTAGCACTCAAAGTTGGTATTAGGCTCAGGTTAAGGCCTACGTAAAGACTTAAGCATACATAAGCCTTGCCTGAAACGTAACCTAATCCTAAGGTTTAATCCTAAACCATAATGTTACAAGTGGAATGATGTACAGAGCGTTTTTGATAAAGAAACGGAAATCGACTATGAAACGTAGTCTTATATATACTTGTAATCCACTTATAGGGTGATTTTGGAAATAATCTTTATAAAATGATGGTTGAAATCGAACATTTACAAGAGTGCAACGGAATCGTGCAAAAATTATTACTAATGCTGTTATAAACTCTTGTACTCTTAAAGGAGTGTAATGGCAACAAACTCTTAAAAGAGTGTTATGGAAACAATTGCTCTATCAGGAGTCGACACAATGGATGAACGTTGCTCAGCTGGAGGTCATCATACAACACGGTCACGTTTAAATCCGAAATCATTGCTGTACCGGACATTTTTCCGCGGCGGACGGCCAACAAACCGCAACAGACGCAAACGTCGCCGGCTTTATAAACGAAAGCTGCGGCCAAGATGGCTGAGGATTGATAGATTTGGATTAATTAATCGATTTATTGATACTTTTAGGTCGGTTGGTGGCCCACAACAAACTGTCGGAGCTGGACCTGGACAAATATCGTCATCGCAAACGTATCAGCAACAACAAGCTGCGTCACATCATGGACATGGTGGCAGCGGTAGCTACCCTGGGAATGCGGGCGAAGCCAATTGCGACTCGACGGATGGAAATATTTATTCAACAAGCGGCGGTGGACATCATCATCATGACGATCATCGTGGATATGCGAAAACATCAATGGCGAACAGTTATTCGTTGGCTGCTGGCGGCGGTGTTCGAGCGTATTATTGCGACGAAGATGAAAAACAACAACGATGTCATCATAATCGAGTCGATGACGGCGCCGGTGACCAATACGATGAGGCTTACTGTAGATATGACGATAACGATGATGAGGACAACAACGATAGAGGAGGTGACCAATCAGCGGTCGATCCAAGCGAACGCATTGTGATTAACGTAAGCGGGTTACGGTACGAAACCAAAGCGCGGACGCTGCAGCATTTTCCAGATACCCTACTTGGAGATCCACAACGTCGAAACGCGTACTTTGACGCTGGGAAAGGTGAATATTTTTTCGACAGAAATCGGCCAAGTTTTGACGCGATATTGCATTTTTATCAAAGCCGTGGCCGACTCAGAAGACCTATCAACGTTCCGCTTGACGTATTCGCTGAAGAAATACGATTTTATCAACTTGGTGATGACGTCATCGCACGCTTTAAAGAAGACGAAGGTTTCATCAAAGAAGAAGAACGACCGCTGCCTGCCGGACGGCTTCAACGACGGATATGGCTACTTGTCGAGTATCCTGAAAGTTCACTCGCAGCACGGGTTTGCGCAATCATATCGGTGACCGTAATACTCATATCAATTGTAATATTTTGTCTTGAAACGTTGCCAACTTTTACGGCGTACACACGAAATCGTACCGAATTCAACACAACACGAATCAAACGCGTCGAAATATCTGATTTTGACGCGTTTTTTGTCGTCGAAACTGTCTGCATCGTTTGGTTTACGGCTGAATTGTTGACTCGATTTTTGTCGTGTCCGAATCGGTGCCAATTTTTCACTGATATGATGAATTTTATCGATTTAATCTCGATCATTCCATACTTTGTAACGCTTGGAACAATGCTGAACGGCAGCGAAGGTGGCGGTTCGAATCAAACGACGTCGCTCGCCATTTTGAGGGTCATTCGACTGGTGCGCGTATTTCGGATATTTAAACTATCGCGACACTCGAAAGGGTTGCAAATTTTAGGCCGGACGTTACGCGCCAGTATGCGGGAATTAGGATTGTTAGTATTTTTTCTTGTGATTGGAGTCATTTTGTTTTCCAGTGCAGTGTATTTCGCCGAACAAGACGTGCCTGGAACGACGTTTAAATCGATTCCGGACGCGTTTTGGTGGGCGATTATTACAATGACAACGGTCGGCTACGGTGATATGAAACCGCTTGGATTGTGGGGTCGTCTTGTCGGATCGCTTTGTGCAATTGCTGGCGTGTTAACGATCGCGTTGCCAGTGCCTGTTATTGTGTCGAATTTTAATTATTTTTATCATCGTGAAAATGATCAGGTATGTTCGATTTGTTTTGTCTTATGTTTTATTATTATTATTATTATTATTATTATTATTATTATTGTGGCTCATGTTACTTCAAGGGCTGTCTCGTTTTCTGACGAGACCGCAAAAGAGTAAGTAGGCTGAGATTTTAGACTATATTTTTTGCTTTAGGCTCACGATTATGCTCAGGATTACGCTTAATCTGCAGTTACGACCCTAAAAGTAACAACAGCCATTGTTATTATTAGTATTATCATTTATAATCGTTAGCAATATCATTTATTTTTATTATTATTATCATTATTATTATTATTATCATTACTATTATTATTATTACTATTATTATTATTATTATTATTGCTCTTACTATGGTAAACGATGTTGGGCTCTTATATACGTTTCATTTCCCTATGCGTTTAAGTTAGGGTGAGAAAAAATAGTACCTAGGCCTAAAAGCCTTTGCGTAATACTTTACCAAGTCTAAGCGTACTTCTAAAAACCTTTAACATTACCATGTGAAGTAACTGCATCAAAACCCAAATAATTAATAATCAGTGATATGTCGATTATTGTTGAACTTTTGAAAATTTCACGAGAACTAATAATTGTACCTGAAAGATTCGATTTCAAAACAACCCTGAGGAGTTAAAAATATCATCTTTTCAAAAAAATTCTAAATTGGATGTGGAATATCAAGGAATGTAATGAGAAATCCGAATATTCTAAATGATTTGCGTAAAGGATGGTTGTACTAAAAGGCACAAATTTCCAATGATTATGAAACGGAAACGGATACAGATTTTGACATAAAAACGGAAACAGATATCCGGTGTGATTGATTCCGTTTACATTCTGGTTTTGAAGCATTGAATTTTGACACAGCAGTATGGACAGGCATGCATGCTGATTGGATTTTATAGCGAAACGATGACCAGAGATGTATCGTATAGCTTAATTTAGAATTTACATTGTCCGCAAAAGCGCAACTTAAGTTTTCACATCCTTGTATAACGTGGCCAATGTAAAGAACAGGGCTGTAACAGTAGTATAAGCGTATTCCTAAGGCTAAGCCTAAACCTAATCAAATAATTGAAGCTTAAGCTTACATTATTGCAGTCTCACAGATAAACGTTGCGGCCCTACGTTCTTTACTTGGTCTGATTTAAACAAGTATGTCCCAATTTTCGTTAGCCCAATTAGAATAAGCGCCCCCGTGGACCAGGCTTGTAGCAAACTGACCGTTCTAGGGGGCTGAAAAATTTTCAGCAGGGTACACAAAGGTTTTCAATGGACTTACAAGAAAGATTGAAATTTTTTTAGAAGGGCCAAAATTTTTCCAAAGGAGGGTTGAGCCCCCCCCCCGTGCCCTCCCCCTTCGGTTACGGGCCCGTCGTGGGCGCGAGGTCACTATGAAGCAGAACGGCTATAAACCACGAAAGTGACCTTAGGAACGCTTTGCACGCGGTCCAGGCTTTGGATTAAAATTACCAATGCAAATATATACAGATGAATGGAACTTTTAGCAGAATCCATCAGCTACTTGTATGGTTGCTCCCAGCAGGCAGAAAATGAAAACGTCAATTTCCAACTACTGTTTTCGAAATCAGGAGCAACGAGTTGTTTTGTATCAATTAACCAATCAGGTTTCAAAACGTTTCAATTTACCACTGCCCTATTTTCCAAAATTGATAATCGGCAAATTGAAATTAACATTTTTATAAAATTTATTTCAATTTCGTTGCATTGTTTTGAAAATGAATCAACTCACCATTGACAGGGTCGGAGCAGCCACCCCCACACTGTAAATTCCAGTGAGTTAATTTTAACTCAGAATGAGTTGAATCGCTCATCGTTCTGAGTTAATTAACAATTCACATAGAGTCAAGTGAACTTCAGAGTGAGAACCAAATCAACTCAGAGTGAGTTAATGTTTACTGATATTAATTCAGAAATATCCAACTCGCTAGGTGAATTGATTAATCAACTGATTGACATTTACCTTGCCCATATACCCATTTGGGGTCCCCACCCCTAAAAGGGCCCCGCCCTAAAACTGGATGAAACAAAAACCGCCAACGTTTTAAAATGTGTCTGGCTTTTCGTTCGGTTCGCTCGCGAGTTTGGGGCGCCCAGTCTGGAATTTGTAGCGAGCCGCCACCCCTGTCTGCTCTGGCACTGACCATTGAGAGGCACAATTTCTCGCTGCCTATGTTTTTGAAAACAGTAGCTGAAAAATTGACGTTTGCAATTTTTGCATGTTGGACGCAACGAGAAGTGAATGATGCGTAACCAGGGTACAACATAACGTCTGCTTCTGGCTCCGACAGAAAATAGCTCACCGCCTTTGATGCTGGTATTATTTTCTGTCGTAAATTCTTACAATTTTGGCAGTAAAATATTTAATCAGTCGAGAAAATTACATCATTCACTGAGGTTTTCATAAATTTTGTACTAATACAAAACAGACGAAACTTTTCAACACGAGAACTCAATAACAACGTTTGTTAATTGTTAAAATTTAGTTAATTGATTTAGTGAATTAACCATCATTTTAATTACCTAATTTAGCTTCATCTTTACATTCTTGCTCCGATAAATTCTATGTACCTTTGGTCATGGCTTCGGCAATTTTATCATTGGCGGCACTTATATGTATATATGTATGTATATACTGTAAATATAAATGAGTTAATTAATCAACTCTGACGGAAAGTTAGTTATTTCTGAGTTAATAACAATATACTTTTTGAATTGAGTTTATTCCGAGATAGTTGACTAATTTAATCAAAATGAGTTGAATCAACTCAGAATTATGAGTTCTGATAGTACTGACTCACACTGGACGATTCAATTCATTCTGAGCTAAACTCAACTCACTGAAATTTACAGTGAATGTTAATAGTTATATTTATAATTTAGACTGGAATAAACGAGGCGTTTAAGCCTCTATCAGGAGATCCAGAAGTAAGATCAGTGAATGGTTTGTCAAAACTAACATACTTACTAACATTTCAAAATTTCAAACTTTACGAATCGCGTGGTCCATGTTACTTTAAGGGGCGTCCAGGTTTCTGGTGTATCCATAAAACAGTAGGTTTGGTTTTAGATTACATTTTCTGCTTAGGCTTAGGCTTAGGCTTAGGAACACATTTTTGCAACGTTTAGGCTTATGCGGAGTTCACGTTATAAATGGTGCAGCTGGGCCACGATTTGTCACGTTGTATATATTGGGTAACATTTTGTCTGCGATGTAACCCAATATGATATTCAAAAAACAGTGGTTGTCTGCTAACATCACGTATCGGTCACGTTTTGTCTTTCAATATCATATGATATTCCCTACGTTGTCTGTCAATATCATATGATCATTTTGAAAATGTCTACTGAGTCAGCTGCATAACTAGGTTTGGAATATCATATGATATTAATCGACATGTAATTGGCGCGAAATTCAAATTTTGGCGGGAAAATTCAAATTTTGGCGGCAAGTTCAAATTTAGACGGGAAATTCAAAATTTGGCGGGAAATTCACATAATCGGGAAATTCAAATTTTGGCGGGAAACTCAAATTTTGGTGGGAAAATTCAAATTTTGGTTGAAAATTCAAATTTTGGCGGCAAATTCAAGTTCAGGTGAGAAAATTCAAATTTTGGCGGGAAATTCAAATTTTGGCGGGAAATTCAAATTTTGGCGCGAAAATTCAAAATTTGGCGCGAAAATTCAAAATTTGACAGAAAAATCCGAATTTGGGAGGGAATATTCAAAATTTTAGCGGATTGTATACGTCTTAAACTACATAATGGAATATCATATGATATTCAACAATATGTCTGATTATGTCACGTGACATTCGAACACTTGTATGCTGAGATAACTGAATACCCGTGCTTTGTATAGCAATATCACATGATATTCCACTTTTGCTTGTCCGTATCATATGATGGTAACAAAAATTTATGTTGATGTCGGATCAACATGTGACAAAACGTGACCCTACTGCCCCAGTTATAACGTGAACCCCGCATTAGGCTTAGCCTCACGAATACGCTTAATCTACTGTTACGCCCCTTAAAGGAACATTGACCAATCGTGTCAAAAGTATCGTCAGTTCTAGTGTTTTGAAACAAGCATTTTGATGCTAAAATAAAACGGTTTGCTACAGTAGCGATTCATTTTAGAGTTTCTTACCGTTAATACAAAAATCCATTTAACGTACACTGTTTGATATGTGAAAAATACCATTTTTATGTTTAAAATAGCGTTTTATTTTTGACACAATTATTTACTATTAAAATTTGATTCCAACTTTTGTCAGCGTTAAACTAAACGCAATTTTAACAATTTTTACATTTTTGGAACAAAATTTGAAAAACTTTTTGTTTCAATTACCTTTACATGATGTGGTACATTAATTTATTACTAGTGCCCATGTACAGAACAGGGCCAGAGCGTTTTCCGGAAGGGCCGTAATAGAGTCAGTTAAAGTTTAGACTAAAATTTTTGGTTTGGTTTAGGTTTAGGAATAGGCTAATTCTTACGTTTAGGTTTAGGCTTAGGCTTAGGAATATGCTTATACTACTGTTCCGGCCCTGTTTGTATGATTGTTTTGAGTTTAAAGATTTGTCAAATTTTCCAAAACCTTTATTTTTAATATTTATTTACGTTCGTCTCAAAAACAGACGCAAAAATTATTTTCTTAATTTTAAGTATAAAAAATTTCACAAATGAATCTAAATTGTCGGGCAGGAACTTTGAGTCAAAGCATAGATAAACTTGTGGCCCACGTTACTTTTAGTACCGTCCCGGTTTCTGGTGGGTCTCTAAAAGAGTATGTTTACATTCAAGACTACATTGTTTCCTTAAAGCTTAGGCTTAGACTGAGGAATATGCTTTTGCATCGCTTAGGCTTAGACTTAGGCAGAGGAATACGCTTAATCTACAGTTACGGCCCTAAAAGTAGCATTGGCCGTAGTTGTTATCATTATTCATGATCAAACCTCAGAAGCTGATTTTCATTGGGTATTTTCACCTTTAGCATATCAATAAATCACCAAAATCTTCGTTTCAAATATTAACTGTAAACCAATAAAGTTGGGAAGGAAATATCAATTATTTATAATAATTTTAGGATGAACAAAAAGAGCTTTCGTTACTAGACAACGCTGCAGCCAAGGCAGACTCGAAGGCCGATTTAACATCGACCAGCAACGGCGGGCCAGGATCAAAGGGTGCCGCCGCCACTGTGCGAAGCGGCAACTTTAAAGAATCCGATGCGACATTGAAACATATCAACGCAACAGGCGCGGCAGTTAAAAAGACATCAGCGTCTTCTCCACCGCCTTTTCACGGGATTAAATCTGCCGAAACTGAATCCGAACTGATTTTAAGTATGGAAGAAGGACTCATGTCAACAACATCCACCTCGGCCAACGATTTTTCTATCGAATTATCCAGTCCACCGGCATATCAGCATTTACCGCAATTGCAACAACAACAGCAACAGTTGCGTCAACAAACGCTCAAACAACGACGTGCAGATTTTCAAATCCAACAACCGCAACAACAACAACAACAACAACAACAACAGCAGCAACAACAACAACAACAACAACAACAACAACAACAACAACAACAGCAGCAACAACAACAACAACAACAACAGCAACAGTATTATAAACCTGCAGTTAAATTGTCACAACAAAACGAGCAACAAGAACAGCAATACTATCAACAACGTCCTCAACAGATACAATCACCTTTATCGCGTTCAGCATTTGTGAGTTATTCCAATCAAATTACCTTAGAAACACCAAGTCTATCAGAAGAACCGCCGCAACAAACAACAACAACAACAACAACAACAACAACAACAGAAACAGCAACAGCAACGATTTCAACATTTCCAACAACATATGATACTTATTCGCCATGGTCTGAACGCGATTATCGGTCGACAAAAACAACAACGCCAACAGCAAAAACAACAACAGCACAAACAATCACAACGAAACCAACAACATCGCCAAGCGAAATATCAACAGGAGTAATAGAAACGAGACTACCAAGTCCTTCAACGACCAGGAGTACATTAACCAGTAGATCATCACGTGATACAACTGCTCAAGCATCCGTTTCGAACAATTGGCGAACACTTTCGAGTGAAAATCAACAAACCAGACAAAATCCGGAGTACCAAGTAGAATTACACGAACAACAACCAGCAGTATGGACCAGCGAAGTAACAACAAACAATAACAACAGGAGGAAATCGCCGTTTTATTGTCGAAAACAGGCGGCGTCAAGAGATGAACTGCTGCTCCGGCTGGCGTCAGAAGAATATTACGATGACGACAGTAACGACGTCATGCGAGTGGATGATGACGTCATTTTCGGTGATGACGAGCGTTGTGACGACAAACAACCGATTGTTCAACATTCGACACAACAACACAAAGAGCATAAACATCAACAACAAAAACAACAACAACAACAACAGCAAGCACATCTACATAATCATAATGATACTACGCATAGTGATGATACGACACTTAACCGTGATAGTACCAGTAGCAATAAGTTATCGAAACCATTGGTGCTTGCCGAGGTCTACACTGTGGAAACTGACGTGTGACAATGACGTCATAATTCAAATTGAAGCTGGATCATAAGAATTGTGTCGTCATTATAAACGTGCCATCAACATTACAACGACGTCATTACAGCTATTCTGCTATTTCAACAATGACGACATTTTACCTATTTTGTCATCGCAAGAATGACGACAATATAAATATGACGTCATCAAACATTAAACGACACCACCGTACCTTATCGTAATTGTAGCGAAACCGCGGAGTCATTGACGTAATCAACTTAGGTTCTAGCAGTCCTAGCCAACCGAACAGGCGGAAGTCAACGATCATGTGAACTCAATTTCCGGTGAATACAGCATTCAGACTGCGTCCGATCTTACACAACTTGTGACCGGATGGACTTATGATAATCATTTCCTCAAAGTTGTGGCTCAACGCTGAAAAAACCACCGATTAGCTGGCACCAAGAATGTTGAACCGTATTCTTAAATGTGTGTAGCACCTACTGCGAATCGTAGCTGGCAAAACCAGAGGCATAATTTGCCAGAAATTTTAAAATTGCCATGCGTCAAATTAAATTCAAAGTATTCAAAATTTCGTTCTGAGTCGCAAACCATAAAAAGTCACAATATTCGATGGTGGCTTTGTGAAAAATTTCTGCTACTAAAAATTTAGCTGGCTAATTTGACGCCTGAATTTACCATTAAATACGGTCTTCAAACAGATACGATGACCCTGCCTATCTTATCTGGTTCAAAATTGGCAAGATCTATCGCAAATTCCAACGACAAGTACAATAGAAATGTAGAAATGAACGGCTACACTGCAAATTCCAGTGAATTGATTTTATCTCAAAATGAGTTGAATCACTCAGTCTGAGTAAGGACTATCAGAACTTACAATTTTGAGTTTATTTAATTCATTCTGAGTAATAATAAATGAACTCACTCAGAGTCAACTCAACTCAGAGCGATCAACTCCGAGTGAGTTAATATATACTGATTTTAATTCAGAAATCACGAACTCGCTAGCTGAAGTGATTAATCAACTCATTGGAGTTTACAGTATAGGGACGGTGCAAATTTCACAGAGTTTGCTAAATGTTATAGTACATCTAATCTACAGTTAACATGAAATGGTGCTAATGATATATACGTCATAAGGTGCTGAATGTTGAATGTTTCAAGCCAATCTGCGTGCTATTTTTACCATCAGTCAACTACGAATTGTAACAATTTTACATTATAAACGCAGGTTTTGCGTCAAAAGATGTATTCGACGAGAATAAAATGGTATATTAAACACATCTGTTCCTTCAACCCAACAGCCCTTGTAAAGATCAGTGGCGGAACGTTTTCCTGTGAGACTGTAAATAGAATATGTTTAAGCGTTTAAGACTATTTTTTTTTCATAAAGCTTAGGCGTGGGTGTAAGTTTATTGTTACACTTAGGTTTGGGCTTTTAGTCTTAGGAATATGCTTCTATTACTGTTACAGCCATGTTGCATACTTTGGTCAAACGTTTTAAGATATCCGAAATGCTTTTGTCTAAAATTTTTTGGAGTGATTTGCATGGTTTCACCATGGAGCTGACGAAAAAATTCTGTATCCAAACCTCAGTCAGAATGTTAAACCACATTCTTGCATAATTGTTCCATGATGATTCAAAATCTTTATTTCTTAACTAAAACATACCAATACTCAAAAAACTTCAGATTAGCGTGATATTTAAATGACTTCGTATTTTTAGTTCATCTTAAAATTAACCCAGCGAAGTCTCTGCATCGAACACGCGTCGTCAAGTACTAATTTCATTACCTGTGCAAAAAACAAAATAAACGCAAAATCCGAATATTTCGCAGTGACTCTTGTTTGAAATACAAAAATATATGCGTAAATCAGGAGAAAAATTATAAATTTTTGCAAGTAATACTAAATTAACGTCATTAAGTTTAACATTTTGGTAGAATGGTTGCACCCTCCGACGTACCAAAAGTGAAAGACAACAAAATTCAAGTTTTTGTTCCTAAACCTCAGGGCAATATATAAGCCAGAGCAATTGCTTGAAACGTAGTATCTGTTGTGGGTTGGATTCGCCTTGGTTGGTTAAAATTTGGCCAATTTAAAACATTAGAAATAAGGTGAATTCAGTCAGTTTTAGTTAATTATAGTTTATTGGAGCAATATTCGAGTTTTTCAATAATTGTGCTAATTGTTTGGATAATTTTAATTATACGGCCGTGCCTACTAAAGTCTACGCGTAGGTAAGTCTAAACATGCGCCTGAGACTACCAGTCTCTAATTACCCCGTTCCCCAGTCTGCCAGTGAAACGATCTCAAATGCTTGATTGAAACTCGCAAAGAATGCGTAAACTTTAAAGTTTAATGATCACATCACTATATATTCGTTTGCGGTAAATTAGCTATTTGTTCAGCATGTCTGAATCCGCTGCTGAAAGCGCGACGCCAGTATATGCCCTACACCTGCAATTAGGAATATTTGACATTTATGGACTGTAATTAGAGTTTAGGGACTCTATGCGCTTACGGATTCGTGTTAGGGATACGGACTCCTATTGACTGGAACTCAAAATGGGCATCCCCTCTTATTCGGGCCACTACAGTACTGGCATAATAAATACCTATTTTTAAAATTGCATCTTTTATGCTCATATCAATTTGTTTGAGGGTCAGGGTAGTTACTTTAGAGCAACAAGTTAAAACAAGTGCTTAAGAAACGAAAATTGAGGTTCGGATATCCGAAATAGAAAATTTCATTTCGGATATCCGGATATTAGGGTATATCCGGATATCCCGAAAAAATTCCGACAAGAATTGCCGCATATCCGGATATGAAAAAAATATCCGATGCCCATCACTACCATAAACATTCTAAATCTGCAATTTTTTGAGCCATGTGTAGAACTCGCCATAGATAAAATGCGGGCGCTTAAGCATACGAGACGATATGTAGAACAGTGCCGTATTAGCAATGTAAGATCGTAAGCCTAAGCGTAAGTATAAGCGTAAGCGTAAGACTGAGTTTATTCTGTAGTGACCAGTATTAGAAGGGTATGATAGTTATTCGGCCTGTCCAGAAGGTACCCCCTGCTATTCAGTTAGAACTGCTATCTGTTTCTTGCATCAAAAGTTAGAGCGATAGTGCAAGGTTATACTTAGGAATGCACTTTCATAACTTAACTATGCTTTAAAGTTTAGAACTCAACTTTACATAGTCCTTGAGTCATTTATGCATTACAATTAGGGACAATTGACATTTATGGACTCTAATTTGAGTTTATGACTCTATCCGCTTACGGACACTTATTTGGGTAATACTGACTACTATTGATTTGGTCTCGAAATGGGGAACTCCATCTTATTACCTCACTCTTATTCGGGTCAGCACAGTATATTACATTGGTCACCGAATTTTCTGAAGGGGGAAGAGTGAAATTTATTTCATCGAGACTTGGTTTTAGGTTTGGATCTGGTTTAGAGAAGGTTGCGCTCGAGTATGTTTTAAATTTTAATTTTCGGTTCAAATGCTTAAATGCCGAGTTGAAATCAAAAAAGTAAACTTGGGGTTTAATCTTGGAATGGAAGGCGTTTGAAATCGCCGCTGGACTACAAGAGCCTAGAATAACAACCAATATTGCAGTGTCGAAGCATGCTAGAGTGGACGTCCCAAACTTCCGGGGTAAGGGTGCTTTGCGATTATCAAAATATTTTTCAAATTTTTGCTTCAAATCTTATTCGGGTGGGACCCTTTTTTCGGGTGGGCGCCACCCCAAAATGGGGGTATCAAGGGTGGCTGTTTCGCACACGTCGAACAACGTCTTAAAATTTCAATTATCTTAAAATTTAGAATTTTTTGTATACGAAAAATTTCAAAAATGTTTCAAATTAATAGACAGCTATTTTCTTCCTTAAAAAGAATTGTGTTCTATTTAAGAACAAATGCTATTATTTTAACTTGTCTGCCAGGTTTGCGCAATGCGCAAAGTTAGCGAAAACACAAAAATTTTCGTGCAAATTTTCTTTTCATAGGACGAAGAACAATCAATCACGTGTATTTCCTAAGAAATTTTTGTAAACAAAGTATGCTGGAAATTTGCCCAAAATACGTATGTGGGGCGTTCCAGCTTTTATATATTGATGTATGCTACAAACTGCTTCGTTTATTATTAATTCTAAAGTGATGTATGTATGGTTATAGAAATTTAGACGCAATATGGTTTTAGCTATGGTTCCCCAACCAAAGTTAGTGTCTTGAATGCATCTGAGGTTTTGTAAAATATACAAGCAGTTTGACTAAAATTTCAACAGGTGTCGGCATCCTTGGTGTATATATGATCGATTGTAAAATAGAAAATATTATTTTTCCATGTCAGAAAATTGGCACAAAAATAGCATACAGTAAAAATTGCGTTTTGTACCTTCAGCCCCCACGCCCCCCCCACCGTTAGAAATTCCTAGATCCCCGCCGGTCACAGGCTTCACCCACCTTAGCCCCCACGCGCCCCCACCGAGAAATTTCGGGCCCGGCCTGTTTGTTCAGTCACATTAGTTCCTTGAGTCATTTATGCATTACAATTAGGGACAATTGACATTTATGGACTCTAATTTGAGTTTTGGGACTCTATCCGCTTACGGACACTTATTTGGGTAATACTGACTACTATTGATTTTGTCTCGAAATGGGGAACTCCATCTTATTACCCCATTTTATTAGGAGCACTACAGCATAATATCCCAAAGCTGAAGCCTAAGCGAAAAAATAAGTAAAAGCTTAAATGTACTTCATTGCTTTCTCACAGAAAAACGTTCCGCTCCTGATCTTTACATGGGCCAGAGTATGTTTGAAGCAATTCAGGTACTCGTTTAGGTCCTCTTCATCTCAGACCAACATTAATTTAATATAAAACGCGAAATCTTTCCTTCACATTGTTTATATTTTACATTATTGCATGCTTATCCTTCTGGATTAAAGTATTAAGTTTGAAGGGACACTAAAAACAAGTACCAAAGCTAAGCTGAAACCAAGCGTAAATCTAAATTCACTATTCGAAACCAACTTCTAACGCTAACAACTCGTTTGCGTCTGCAAGATCGATTCATAGGCCAATGTAAATAACTAAGACGTAACTGCAGTATAACCATACTCCTACGCCTAAGCCTGAAAATAAAAAACAGTCTAAAGCTTAAGCATACTCTATTACAGTCTCACGGAACAACGATACGTCCGTGATAAATTTAAGGTCCAATTCATGAAGTAATCAACCGAAACCCAAAATTAGATCGTCGACCGTACGTAGTTTTTGAGTTTTTACCTCATTTGAATACCAGAACATTTTTTCGCAAATACTTCGTTTAGAACCAATTATATTCTAGTGCGGCTTCAAAGCAACGCGCACAGATGTCTTGGCAAAACTCAATGCGTTTTTACGGTTAATTAATGCCAAACAGCGTGAGTATTAATCGTAATACTACTCAAAGTGGTTGCAATAATTGCAATAATTGTAATACTAGTCAAAGTCGTTGCAATAATTGCAATAATTGTAATACTACTCAAAGTCGTTGCAATAATTGCAATAATTGTAATACTAGTCAAAGTCGTTGCAATAATTGCAATAATTGTAATACTAGTCAAAGTCGTTGCGATATTTGCAATAAATGTAATACTAGTCAAAGTGGTTGCGATATTTGCAATAATTGTAATACTAGTCAAAATGGTTGCAATATTTGCAATAATTGTAATACTAGTCAACGTGGTTGCAATAATTGTAATACCAGTCAAGGTTGTTGCAATAGTTGCAATAATTGTATGCGATATTTGCAATAATTGTAATACTAGTCAAAGTGGTTGCAATATTTGCAATAATTGTAATACTAGTCAAAGTGGTTGCAATATTTGCAATAATTGTAATACCAGTTAAAGTGGTTGCAATATTTGCAATAATTGTAATACTAGTCAAAGTGGTTGCAATATTTGCAATAATTGTAATACTAGTCAAAGTGGTTGCAAGATTTGCAATAATCGTAATACTAGTCAAAGTGATTGCAATAGTTGCAGTAATTGTAATACTAGTCAAAAGTGGTTGCAATAATTGCAATAATTGTAATACCAGTTAAAGTGGTTGCAATATTTGCAATAATTGTAATACTATTCAAAGTGGTTGCAATATTTGCAATAATTGTAATACTAGTCAAAGTGGTTGCAATATTTGCAATAATTGTAATACTAGTCAAAGTGGTTGCAATATTTGCAATAATTGTAGTACCAGTTAAAGTGGTTGCAATATTTGCAATAATTGTAATACTAGTCAAAGTGGTTGCAATATTTGCAATAATTGTAATACTAGTCAAAGTGGTTGCAATATTTGCAATAATTGTAATACTAGTCAAAGTGGTTGCAATATTTGCAATAATTGTAATACTAGTCAAAGTGGTTGCAATATTTGCAATAATTGTAATACTAGTCAAAGTGGTTGCAATATTTGCAATAATTGTAATACTAGTCAAAGTGGTTGCAATATTTGCAATAATTGTAATACTAGTCAAAGTGGTTGCAATAGTTGCAATAATTGTAATACTAGTCAAAGTGGTTGCAATAGTTGCAGTAATTGTAATACTAGTCAAAAGTGGTTGCAATATTTGCAATAATTGTAATACTAGTCAAAGTGGTTGCAATATTTGCAATAATTGTAATACTAGTCAAAGTGGTTGCAATATTTGCAATAATTGTAATACTAGTCAAAGTGGTTGCAATATTTGCAATAATTGTAATACTAGTCAAAGTGGTTGCAATATTTGCAATAATTGTAATACTAGTCAAAGTGGTTGCAATAGTTGCAGTAATTGTAATACCAGTTAAAGTGGTTGCAATATTTGCAATAATTGTAATACTAGTCAAAGTGGTTGCAATATTTGCAATAATTGTAATACTAGTCAAAGTGGTTGCAATATTTGCAATAATTGTAATACTAGTCAAAGTGGTTGCAATATTTGCAATAATTGTAATACTAGTCAAAGTGGTTGCAATATTTGCAATAATTTGTAACACCAGTCAAAGTGGTTGCAATAGTTGCAGTAATTGTAATACCAGTTAAAGTGGTTGCGCCACAATATTTGCAATAATTGTAATACTAGTCAAAGTGGTTGCAATATTTGCAAGAATTGTATACCAGTTAAAGTGGATGCAATATTTGCAATAATTGTAATACTAGTCAAAGTGGTTGCAGTTAGTGTTTGCGATATTTACAAATTGTAATACTAGTCAAAGTGGTTGCAATATTTGCAGATAATTGTAATATAATAATCTAGTCAAAGATGGTTGCAATATTTGCAATAATTGTAATACCAGTCAAAGTGGTTGCAATATTTGCAATAATTGTAATACTAGTCAAAGTGGTTGCAATATTTGCAATAATTGTAATACTAGTCAAAGTGGTTGCAATATTTGCAATAATTGTAATACTAGTCAAAGTGGTTGCAATAGTTGCAGTAATTGTAATACCAGTTAAAGTGGTGCAATATGCAATAATTAATACTATCAAAGGTGCAATATGCAATAATTTAATACTAGTCAAAGGGTTGCAATATTTGCAATAATTGTAATACTAGTCAAAGTGGTGCAATAGTGCAGTAATGTAATACTAGTCAAAAGGGTGCAATATTTGCAATAATGTAATACTAGCAAAGGGGAATATTCACAATAAGAAACTAGTCAAAGTGGTGCAATATTGCAATAAGAAACTAGCAAAAGATTTGCAATAATTGTAATACTAGTCAAAGTGGTTGCAACATTTGCAATAATTGTAATACTAGTCAAAGTGGTTGCAATAGTTGCAGTAATTGTAATACAAGTTAAAGTGGTTGCAATATTTGCAATAATTGTAATACTAGTCAAACTGGTTGCAATAGTTGCAATAATTGTAATACTAGTCAAAGTGGTTGCAATATTTGCAATAATTGTAATACTAGTCAAAGTGGTTGCAATATTTGCAATAATTGTAATACTAGTCAAAGTGGTTGCGATATTTGCAATAATTGTAATACTAGTCAAAATGGTTGCAATATTTGCAATAATTGTAATACTAGTCAACGTGGTTGCAATAATTGTAATACCAGTCAAGGTTGTTGCAATAGTTGCAATAATTGTAATACTAGTCAAAGTGGTTGCAATATTTGCAATAATTGTAACACTAGTCAAAGTGGTTGCAATAGTTGCAGTAATTGTAATACTAGTCAAAGTGGTTGCAATATTTGCAATAATTGTAATACCAGTTAAAATGGTTGCAATATTTGCAATAATTGTAATACTAGTCAAAGTGGTTGCAATATTTGCAATAATTGTAATACTAGTCAAAGTGGTTGCAAGATTTGCAATAATTGTAATACTAGTCAAAGTGGTTGCAATAATTGCAATAATTGTAATACCAGTTAAAGTGGTTGCAATATTTGCAATAATTGTAATACTAGTCAAAGTGGTTGCAATATTTGCAATAATTGTAATACTAGTCAAAGTGGTTGCAATATTTGCAATAATTGTAATACCAGTTAAAGTGGTTGCAATATTTGCAATAATTGTAATACTAGTCAAAGTGGTTGCAATATTTGCAATAATTGTAATACTAGTCAAAGTGGTTGCAATATTTGCAATAATTGTAATACTAGTCAAAGTGGTTGCAATAGTTGCAGTAATTGTAATACCAGTTAAAGTGGTTGCAATATTTGCAATAATTGTAATACTAGTCAAAGTGGTTGCAATATTTGCAATAATTGTAATACTAGTCAAAGTGGTTGCAATATTTGCAATAATTGTAATACTAGTCAAAGTGGTTGCAATAGTTGCAGTAATTGTAATACTAGTCAAAAGTGGTTGCAATATTTGCAATAATTGTAATACTAGTCAAAGTGGTTGCAATATTTGCAATAATTGTAATACTAGTCAAAGTGGTTGCAATATTTGCAATAATTGTAATACCAGTCAAGGTTGTTGCAATAGTTGCAATAATTGTAATACTAGTCAAAGTGGTTGCAATATTTGCAATAATTGTAATACTAGTCAAACTGGTTGCAATAGTTGCAATAATTGTAATACTAGTCAAAGTGGTTGCAATATTTGCAATAATTGTAATACTAGTCAAAGTGGTTGCAATATTTGCAATAATTGTAATACTAGTCAAAGTGGTTGCAATATTTGCAATAATTGTGATACTAGTCAAACTGGTTGCAATAGTTGCAATAATTGTAATACTAGTCAAAGTGGTTGCCATATTTGCAATAATTGTAATACTAGTCAAAGTGGTTGCAACAGTTGCAATAATTGTAATACTAGTCAAAGTGGTTGCGATATTTGCAATAATAGTAATACTAGTCAAAGTGGTTGCAACAGTTGCAATAATTGTAATACTAGTCAAAGTGGTTGCAATATTTGCAATAATTGTAATACTAATTAAAGTGGCGGCAATAATTGCAACAACTGTTGTTTTCGAAGCTGCAAATTGCAAACAATTTGTCACCGTTATTTACAATAACAATAGCGTCGCAGTTGCGGTGAATCAATGCATGCTGATTGATTTCCATATTTATTAATTCTGCTCACATCGTTCGGAATTTGTTTAACTCCAGAGTCTGTGTTCAAATGGACGACTGATTCAAGTAACGCGTCGTTTGGTGCTGTACTCAAAGTGAGTCTGTACTGTTGAATAACACTTGTTATGTTGTCTTTCGACTTCGGTTCGGACGGCTTTTTGACGCCATGGACTACCTGAAATTGTTTGAAATATACTAATTTGAGGCATTGGGACTGCAATAGAGTAAGCTTAAGCTTTAGATTTAATTTTCTAATTAGACTGATCTTTAAGATTTAACTTCTTCCGAAAACGTTTTGGTTTCGCTTGTTCGTTACGCGAAATTTTCGCATTCTGAAGGTAAAAAATTCTCGAGTTCATACTGAGACTGTTTAGTTTTCATTATTTTTTTAAATTTTAAAGCTTAAGCAGTTTAATCACATTACCAAATTCAAATTTATTCCAGATCCGTAGGCTACGGACGTGAAACAAATTTCAACTTGGCAATATGATTTTAAACTGGTTAAGTTACACAATTTAAACGAAATATCAAACAATACCGTTTTATGCAGTTTGAGCTGTATTCTCACTGTTTCCTTAAGTATTTTTTCTAAGCCTAAGCCTAAACGTAAGCGTTTACTTCAAATTTGATGATAAAGTGTACAAGAACCCACTTATAGCTGTAATACTCGCAGTCGAGTAATCATAAAACCAACTCAATAATTTTGTATATTTGCCTATAAAACCTTGCTGAACAAACCTGATCTTAGTTCAAATTTTCAACTGAACAAAACCCGATCACAGGTGAATCCATCCAAACAAGCTACCCAGACCAGAGGTGTAAAAGTGAGTAAAGATTTTTTTACCCGTGCAGCGCTTTACCCGCGGAAATGCTATTTTTTGCCCGTGGGTATACCCGCGCAAAATTCCTTTACCGTTACTAAAATTCTTTACCCGCAAGTAACCTTATCAATTTACCCGTCCCGCGTTTACCCGCGGGTAGCGTGCACTATAGCCTCACTGAATCCTACACTGTAAATTAAAAGGAATTGATTAATCAATTCACCTAGCGAGTTGGTTATTTCTGTAATAATATCAGTAAACATCAACTCACTTTGAGTCGAGTTGATTCTCTCACTCTGAGTTGAGTTGACTCTGGGCGAATGAGTTTATTGAACTCAGAATGAATTGAATTAACTCAAAATTCAGAGCTCTGATAGTCCTAATTCAAACTGAGTGATTCAACTGACTCTCAGTTGAAATCAACTCACTGAACGTTACAGTGTATATACCTTCTGATTGAGTAAAAATATTTCCGCTCGTTTAATTGATTTCAACGTCAAATTTGCACATTTATCAGCAACAGGTTGTAACAACTGATTTATATGCTCAACAACGAATTGAGCGATTTCCGCGACGACTCCACCGGTTGAGTTGACTTCTTGCGACTGAGCACAAGTGCAAAAGTGTTCCGGGATTCCGGCATCCGCACACGTTCGAGTCACAGGGATCGGATACAGCAGACTGAGTCCGCGTGAATTATTGACACGTTGCTGTCCGTGATAGTTCGCATGTAGGACGTCTTGAAGCGTTTCGTAAATATCAAATTGACTCGACAGTCGCCATTGATTTTCGGCCAGATTTGCCTGAAATGTCTCATTTCTGGTTAGTGGGTCATTTAATCGGTGTGGACAAACCAGAATTGCATTGTACCGTTTCGCCCACCCGTATATTCCAACGAATCAAGAAGGAGATCGCCTACGTTTACCCTTTTAGTATGTCGATTATGCGGTCTGTTACTACTTTGAGGGGCATACCAGTAATATAAGCATATTCGTTTTAAAGGTAAGCCTAAGCCTCGGCGTAAGCTTATAACTAAAGCCTAAACAAGAACTAAGCATAACTTAAGCATACGCTTAAAGCAAAAAGATAGTCTAAAGCTTATACTTTACTCTATTGCAGTCTCGCAGAAAAATTATGTACACTACTCTAAGTTTCAATCAGAGCAGTGATAATTAGTGACTTTCATCTTAGAGTCAAAAACTTTGATGTTAGCCTCAGATTGAATTACAGATAAAACTAAAAACTTCGCTCTCTGCTCAAGTTGGCAGTGTCAGTCTAGATAGGAATCGGGACTTCAGCCTTTTTAACTATAAGCAGCTGGAAAAGCCGACCTACAGAGCGCGGATCGAACTAGCGGCCTTAGGATTCCATGGCAACCACTGTACCACTGCGCCAAGCAGCTCGCTTCTCCAACTACTTTTGTCGCAAACTATACATGTCGACCGTATGCTGCCGGCAATCATACTACACAATATGCATTGCATCTATTGCATATACACCACGACAAGCATGTCTCACAAGCTCACAGACCGAACACCGACAAATGGTACCGCCCGACAAGCATATAGCGCCACCCGTACCTGTAAATGTGGATGCTTATTCAAAAACCACGGCGGTAAGATTAAAGAAAACATTGGCATTCGCTCTTCGACCAGTCCAATATGCGTCGCTCGAATTGAACTGAACCGATGTCCATGATCACTAGCAACAATGAGCAAAGTTCGATTGAAATAGCCGGCTCGATGAGACGTTTTCAGCGATTCGGTAAGCAATTGATCGACTCGTTCAATTTCACAGCAATCATCGTGGGTCATTTCGACGAAAAAATTATAAATAAAACAACGAAATTGAGAACATTTTCGAACTACTCGTTCACCGATGTCGAGCTGAAATATACGACAGTACATTGTCTCAAATGTGTATAGCATCTATCATCAGTTGGTGATACGTCTTTGGGACAACTTTCGGCCCATGTATAGAACAGTGCTGGAATAGTAGTATAAAGTATATTGCTAAGCCTAAGCCTAAAGCATAAGCCTAAGCGTTAGGATGAGCTTTTTCCTAAGCCTAAGCGTTACGATGAGCTTATTCCTAAGCCTAAGCATACGTCTAAACCTATTCCTAAGCCTAAGCATACGCCTAAGCCTATTCCTAAGCCTAAGCATACGCCTAAGCCTATTCCTAAGCCTAAGCATACGCCTAAGCCTATGCCTAAGCCTGAGCTTAAGCTTAAGCGTAACAATGAGCAAATTCCTAAGCCTAAGCCTAAACCTAAGCAAAAAATGTAGTCTAAAGCTTAAATTGACTCTACTACAGACCTTCCGGAAAACGATCCGACCCTGTTCTATACATGGGCTCAACTTTCGAATTGATGAACGTGGACCGTCGAATTCAGCACATCATTCGCCGTTTGATGTAGTAACCTTGTACACGTTAATATATTTAAATACCCGAATTCTCAAATGTGTGTAGCATCTATGACCAGTTGGTGATAATTGTTGTAACTTTCCAATCACTGATCGTTGAGCTTCGAAATTCAGACATTTTTCATATTTGCGTTAGCCCACTTGTGTACAAGTTTGAGGTTTGTAACAGCAAGATTTCGTACGTTTGAAAACGTATATAAAACAATTTGATGATAGGCGCTATTATTAAAATTGGTCCATGTATAGATCAGGGCCGGAACAGCAGGATAAACATATTCCTAAGCCTATCCTGCAAAAAATTGTGAGTCAAATTCACTCTCTCCGAACTAGGCTTTTTCTAACTACACAAACCGAGTCGTAGTCGAATTTTGACTCAGTTTGTGTAGTCAGGAAAAGCCTATTTTGCATAGAGTCAATTTGACTCACTATTTTTTTTGCAGCGTAGCGTGATGATGAGCCTATTCGTAAGCCTAAACCTAAGCTTGATCCAAAGCCTAAGCAAAAAAAGTTAAAGCTTAAACTGGCTCTATTACAGCCCCACAATAAAACGATCCGGCCCTGTTGTATACATAGGCCTCAAAATTTATCAACGGCAAAACGATGTCTTTTTTACAATAATTTTGTCAACAATGCTACAAAAAACTGCAATAATAATTCTAGAAATATATTCAAAAAAACTGTTGCGGTTTAACCCTTTCTCACATGAATATTTTCTATTTCCCCTGACACCTACTTTTATGCTAGGATTCGAACTCCAGTGACTGGAGTGGGAGGCGTATACCATCACCACTCAGATGCAGGAGCTTGACGCTCGAGGCCGAGGGGCTCTCACGTCTTGTGATGATTTAGAACTATGTATACGTGTTGCAATTGTTAAACACGGTGCGATATATATTATTTAACGTATATGCGCTGCTCTGAGTTGCCTATAGGCAACTCAAAGTGAGAAGGGGTTAAACATCAGGACTGCACCCTACCACAACTAAATAATAAACGTACTTACTTGAGCGCTATATCTTGCCGTATTGCCAAAACACCATTGCGAACTTTTCTCAAGTGTTTTCATACGTTTTCTCGATAGAAAAAAAGGACGAAACGACCAATCGGTTGGTTTTTTCAAAAATCCCTAAAACAATAAACATACAAATTATTCATTTTATTATTGAAAATATCACAACGAAAATTAGCAAAAATATAGAAATGATTTTGAAGCCAATTATATAACCAATCAGCTCATAAGTGTGACAATGCATTATTTTGTACACAGGTCCATAATTTTTTTAGGTTCATTTGCACTGTAAATTCCAATGAGTTAATTAATCAACTCAAACAGAAAGTTAATTATTCCTGAGTTAATAACAATATATACTTTAACTCACTCTGAGTTGAGTTGATTCTCACTCTGAGTTGAGTTTATTCCGGAAGAGTTGACTAATTAAATCAGAATGAGTTGAATCAACTCAGAAATATGAGTTCTGATAGTCCTAACTCACACTGAGTGATTTCACTCATTCTGAGTTAAAATCAACTCACTGGAATTTACAGTGTAATACTATTAGGGGAGTCCAGGTTTCTGGTGGGTCTATAAAACAGCAGATTTATACTATAGATTACAATTCTTTTGTTTAAGCTTAGGCTTAGGCTTAGGCATAAGCTTAGGTTTAGGCTTAGGAACACACTTAATCTACTGTTACGCCCCTAAAAGTAACGTTGGCCATTTTTTATATCAGAGACATTGTTTATATTCGGATAAATATTTCTTTTCGAACACATATCCGTATATTTTAAAACACCGAATTCCGGTTCCGGTCAGCAGAGCGCCTGCGTTACCTTTGCCAAATAATGAAACAATCCCCATTCCGGTCGATCCTCAATAAACGCTGTCATATAGTGATGTATACGCGAAAATTGTTTCCAAATCAAGTCCCAATCGTCGTAATGGATGCTGCTGTAGTCTTCGTTAATATCCGCCGGCATCCCAGGACCAGCATCGTAGACTCGTTTGCCCATCAGCGCCGGGATCATGTTCGGAAATGAATTATCAGCGACTTTGGTAAAGCCACGAAATACAAATGCGTTCATTTCGCGTGTAATGTAGTTGTACAAGATCGGAAGTTGGCGACTGTAATTAAAGTAAATCTTGAAAAAAAGTTTCAAAATATACAACTTCAACGTGGTATTAAACCCTGTCAGGGTAGCGGTATACTTTTGATGACGTCCAGAGCATTCGTTGCCATACGACTCCCCTGCGTCATCCGTACGAAGTCGTCGGTTACCGTACGGCGCTGTCCGTCAAGCGTTCGGTGTCGTCCGTGTCCGTCACCTGTACCGGTCGACAAGTATACGGCGCCGTCCGTCACCATACGATATTGTACACGAGTTCGTATACGATTCCGCACGGTGAAGGATGCAACCGGACGAGCGACGAACGGCACCGACCAACAAGCATAGTGCTACCCTTATTGTCATAGCCGCATGACGTCAAAGGGCGGCGAGAGAGCGTCGGTGCCAGAAACGTCCCCTATATCATAAAGGTTGCGCTATACTTGTTGTGCGGCGCAGTCCGTTGCCGTGAGTCATCGTGCCGCATTGCACAGAAGCAATTCGCTTCGCGATACGTCACGGTGACGTACGGAAACGGATGACAAACACGTATGACGTCATTCTAAGGAACCAAAATGTGCTTTATATTTTAACCCACATTGATAAAAAAATTACCGTTTGTGAGGTTGATTATAGTATATTATATACAGTTTTGTTAGTATTGCCAAACTTACTGTGAAAATATGTCAAAATCAAAATTATTAATGCTTCCGAGAACTTGGCTTGACCCCCTATTTCCGCTCGACCACGCGTTTACCTAGCGAGCCTGAGCCAATGTAAAGAACAGGGGTGGAACAGTATTATAAGCATATTCCTAAGCCTCAGCCTAAGCCTAAGCCTAAACCTAAGTCTAATGCCAGGCAAAAATTTAGTTTAAACCTAAGCTTACACTATTCTTGTACAACAGAAAAATGTTCCGCCCCTGATCTTTACATGGACCCGAGCTTGCATAGAAACACACGTCATTGACTTAAACGTAACCAGGTATTTTATATCATTTTATTAAATGATTGTCATTTGATTATAACGCGAATCCCGCATTAACTAAAAGGCCAATGTTATTTCAAGGGGTGTAACAGTAGATTAAGCATATTCCTAATCCTTAGCCTAAGCCTAAGCGTTGCAAAAACGTATTCCTAAGCCCAAGCCTAAGCCTAAGCTTAAGCAAAAAAATGTAATGTAGAATCTAATCCTACACTTTTATAGACCCACCAGAAACCTGGACGCCTCTTGAAGTAACATGAGCCAACTAAAATAGGATTTTACCGAAACATATTCAACGCAACGCTATCCAAATAGAACATATAAACTGACAAATGAGTTTCATCGCTCGCTATCATTTCTCGTTCTTTCAACGATGGGACGCCGTATAAATTTGAGTAAATTAGGGTATCGTTCGAGTTGCATTCAACGTAAGCAACGTCTCGAGTTAATTTCAATGGCGCATCGGGTAGTAACGGTTTTGGTCGAGTCTTCGAAATGGCATCGTCGTTGTTACCATCGGCGCGGTCAAGCTCTTGGTATGTGCAATTGAGCAAGGTCTCATCTGAAAATTGTTTTGAAATTCGACTCTATTTAGCAAGGCCGCGAGCACAACTGTGACCCTTACTTACCATATGGACCCAGCGTGAAAATCTGAATCCGCGGTTTGTGTGTAACTTTTCAACGAAAGCTTTTGATCCATGCAACGGAATAGGATTTATCTTTCTTAAATTTTGCATTTTTTTAAAAAATTATATCAAGAGTGGTTGATGTATTACTTCAACAAGAATATGCAACACATTTAGTGTCGGAAACAAATGTATCCAGTACGCGTTGTAGAGATGTGGATATGTCCATCAACTCGGGTAGGTCCGAAAAACTTAGTATGTGATCCGAGAAACACCGAATTCTGGTGTGAGATGCTTTTCTGCACAGTATAGTGTGAGTCGGTCAGAAAAGGGCGGGTGGACCCAGGAAGCGTCGCCACTGATCTGTGGAATCGCTGTCCGGTAAGCCTAGAGCCCGGAGGGTGCAGCACTTGAAGGCTGTAGCTCGAGAGACTTGCTCGCGGCGTCTGACATGCAGTGATAAATAAAGCAAAATCGGGATAACTCGGTAAACCTTGTGGAGCGAGTAGTTGGGTGTTTTAAGCGTGAAATACCATTGAAACAGATAAAAAGACTTGATTTAGTCACTTTCTGTGCAATTTACTGGGTTTTGAGTAATTTTGGACTTGTTTTAGCTTGTTGAAAATATCGAACTTGCTTGTCTAAGAGCTGATCAACTCTGAGGAGGGATTAAATAGTTGGTGTAACTGTTCGTTTATGTTCTAAAAAGCTTAGCCCAAGCTGTCATTCACCTGGTGTATAATGTACAAGTGGCTACGGCGACCTGTTTTACCGGTCCGGTTCCGTAGAAGACCCCTTCTTGCCCGTGTAAGCCCACCGTAATAGCTGGGAGATCCCGCCTTCATCTCTCAGGGTGGCGGTAAAAGGGCGTTTTATCGTAGCACCCGTAAAACCGACGCGTCGTATCCTCCTACGGAACCGACGTCGTGGCCCCGCCGCCTAATGAAGGCGGCTCGGATGCGGCTGATCCTCTCATAAGGGTGTATATGGTGAGGGTGATCACTCAGGGTCTAGGAACATCCGCCGGGGAACCTTATCGTCTGTTGCGCAACGCTCGCTTTAAGCAAACTCGTTGGCGGGATTCACGCTGACAAGTTCCCTGAAGGCGGTCCTGTCGGAGGTTCGGACTCTGTGCGTTTGCTCTTACTACATCTGCATACACACTGGACCTTATTGATATCGCGATTACCTCCAAGGATGGCGGCTCAGGATGGACCCACTCCGGACATGGAAGACCTCTTGTCCTGATTAAAGGCTACCGTCTGAGTGGGCAGCAATCTAAATTCCGCCTGTAACTTTACACGCGTTGCATTTTTCCATTATCTTCTAATTTAGGGTGGTGTTAATACCTTGCAAGCAGACAATTATTTTTGCGATACACAGTAGAAAGCATTGTCTGATTCTTGATATATAAGTTTAGCTATGTTCTGTATTCAGTTGACCCTCTTACTTAAGATGGGTATGGGCAAAACGCAACGCACTGCGGTACTTTATATGCCGCGCGTATTTTAGGAAGTTGCACACTCTTGTTCAAGAAGGGTAATCATCCACTCTTGATTATATTAAGTAGAAGTCTCATGCTTTGATGTCTATGGGTACTGAGAGATCAGATATTGATTCGTTACTGAATTTCTACTTTATTTCTAAGTCAACGAACATCCTTGTATGCCCCTCGCGAAAATTTTTTGCCTGCCTTAGCAAAGGTGAGCTGGCTACGGGTCTGAATACTACGGTAAACAGCTTTGTTCTATACATTGGCCCAGACAGTTGAGCAAGTTTCAAAATACGCCTAATAGGATGGCTTACTTGCAGACGGTTCCACCTGAAATACATGACACTGTATTCAGTTCGCTTCGATTATAATATACTTCAAGGTATGGGAAACTGATTTTTTCAGGGTTTTGGAATAGTATTCCTCTTTTACATACCATCCTGAATGAGCCCCTAAACTGCTCACTATTTGTGTTATAACCTTCTACTAGTTCAATTTTGGGCAATGCGCAAAAGTGTTAGCGAATGCATACAAATCTGTATACAAATTTTCAAATTATAGAACAACCACAATGCTACGAAATTATTGCAAACAAACAGTGTTGGAAACTTGCCCAAAATACGTATGTGTGGTATTGCAGCTTTAGTTATATAAATAAATAGATGAGTTTTGTTTGGTTGGACGCGTTCAAATTAGAACGAAGCTTACGTTTGCCTAAAATACGCCGAAAGACCAAGGTTTAATTGTACTCATAAGTCTACCTTCAAAGCCTAATTTACACGTAAGCCTGTGCCTTAACCAGTAGCGGATCTATAAATTTCTAATTGGGTAGGCTGCATGATAAATATTAGTGAAAAAACTCGTGAGCAAAGCGAGCGAAACTTCAAACACAACTTTAGTACTCAGCACAAAGATATTGGTTTTAATCAATGCTGGGGGGGGCTAAAGCGGGGTTCCCCCCTTTGCATCCGCCATTGATTTTAAACCTACTTATGGGGCGGGGGGGGAGGGCAATCATGCCCGTTCCCCTTACCATTAAAAGTATTCCATTCAGTTTGATTAATAACAATGCGGTCTTCATTATCGATATAAGTCATCCACGGTTGAATTTGTTCACACTGGATCGATTCAGGATGGTCAACATAGCTAGCGATTGTTCTATCTTCTGGCTTAAGAAGCGGAAATCGACAAGCTAATTCCGTCATATTTCGATCGCCGTCGAGATAATTTAAAACGTCAACTTTGTCAGTTTTAAAAATTGACTCATTTTTGAGTAAGTTTGTCGATTTCGCAGTTGAAACAGTTTCAACGCCGGTCGAAATATACTTTAGCGGCCATGGAGAAAACGGTGAAAGGTTCGTTGAAATTAATGTTAATAATTCGGGTTGTGTTGCAGCCGATTGGGGCGATGTTGCTCGCGAAGATGGAGGATTAGTTGGCCAAGTAAGAGTGCTCGATTTGGCTCGAGTAGTTGAGTTAAACTGGTCTGAATTTACATGTTTGAATGATGTTTTGTGTGACTTGGGTAGTTTTGCCCGCTTAGCTATGCTGGTTGTATGATGGATTTGGTGTGTTTTAGCTGTTGAGTGTGGTTGATTAGCAGGCGTACTCTGAAAGTATATGCAGTACAAACAACGATTACAATCAAGAGTCGATAAGCACTCCTTTTACAAGAGCGCAAGTTGCGACTTTGGCTTACTGTTGTGACCCGAATAAGAGGGGGGTAATAAAAGGGAGGTCCCCATTTTCAGTCTCAATCAATAAGAGTCGTATCCCTTATAGGAGTCCATAAGCGGATAGAGTCCCTAAACACTAATTAGAGTCCATAAATGTCAATTATTCCTAATTGTAATGCATAAATGACTCAAGGACCAAATAAACCTGAGTTCGAAACATTATAGAAGTATAACCTAGCATTGTCGCTCAAACTTTTGATACAAGACAAGAACGTTTATCTGAATGAATATTTGCAATACCGGATATATATCAGTAACGAATGGTGGCGGAGGGCGGGTTGAAAATATAACAGTCCGTAAACGAATTACAGGGGTGTACCCTCTGGACAGGCCAAATAAACATCACTTCTCCCTACTCTTATTCGGGTCACTACAGTATTCTCCACACTTATTAAGTGGCGTATTACTTGCCGAACCTTGAAAAATATATCACTTTCCATGGCATCAGAAATGCTCTGTTAATATTTTGAAACTGTTGAAGCAAGATTTAGTGGTATTGCAGTGATATCGACCATTCATAATAAGGGGAAGTCGGGCCCAAACTCATCGTTTGCTGGTTGATTTTGTACCAAGCACAGCCCAGATTGTTGCATATCCGTGTCTCTGAGTATTATCAAGACTTGATAAGACTCTTTGACACGACTATGTAAGTAGTTGGGTTGAGCATGCCACAAAAATGTACCAGCATGCGCTGCGTTTCGGTTCGACTCCACCCAGTTCGGAGGGCAGCCGATACCACCTGCAATACATGCAACTAAATTTGCTTGAGCAGTGTCAAATTTATACACAGAGCATTTTCGATGCCATGACGTGCCATAGATTTTAAAGAATCGCTCAAATCGCACCCTCGTCTCTATACTGAAGTCAGCTAAATCACAACGTGCGCTGGGTACATTGTTTCCTACACAGAATACAGTTCAAATACATACTCTTGTCTTTATTTATGGCTGAGATACATGGCGTGGCGACGTATTGTGTTGATCGCTATTTTAATTAGTGTTTAAATGTCACGTGATACTATCAGACATATTGGTGAATATCACATGATATTCCAGATCAACAACATATATATGATATTCAGAAAGAAGGATTGAGTATCATATGATATTGTAAGTGCATTATATGATATTCCATTATGTTGTTTAAAACGTATCATAAGGCAATGCCAAAATTTGAACAATGACGGCCAAAATTTGAATTTTCCTTTCAAAATTTAAATATTCACGCCAAAATTTGAATTTTCCTTTCAAAATTTGAATTATCTTGCCCAATTTTTAATTTTCCCGCCAAAATTTAAATTTCTTGCCAAAATTTGAATTTCCCCCAAAATTTGAATTTCCTGCCAAAAATGTAATTTTCCCGCCAAATTTTGAATTTTCCCGCTGAAATTTAAATTTTTCGTTATATTATTAGTATTGCTGTTCACATTTTCTCGCAATATGATATGATAGTAAAACGGCACATGTAGTCTCATATAACATTCCGGCATACGCTACCCTAGCTATGTACTAACTCAGCAGAAACTTTAAAATGGACATATGTTATTGACACACGATGTAGGGAATATCGTATGATACTGAAAGACACAACGTGATCGATACGTGATGTTAGCAGACAACCACTGTATTTTGAATGTCATATTGGGTTACATCGCAGACAAAATGTTACACAATATATAGAACGTGACAAAACATGACCCAGCTGCACCATTTATAACGTGAACCCCGCTGCACCATTTATAACGTGAACCCGCCATAAGGCTTGTAAACTGGGAGACAGTAACACTAGCTGACTTAGGGACTGGAAAACTATAACGCTTTAGGCTTAGGCTTAGATTTAGCTTTAGGCTTAAGCTAATTCTTAATACGCAGCCAATTATAATTAGCTGGTGCCAACAATTCAAAAAAATCACACCTGTTTCGGTGTCACTTCCTGGCTGGACAACATTACGTCAGCTGTCACAGTTGTAGCTGTCCTATTGATAAACTGCAGTTGCAGTGCACGTGACACGCTTGCTAATTGCAATGAGCGTTCGAATAGTGTTTTCTGTAATTTTTGCGTTAAAAACGTAGTAAAAATAGCACCAACGCAAATTATTACTAAAATTTTCAACGGTTTTCTATGAAATATTCCTGTGTGAGTTTGCAATCTGCAGTTTGAAATAGCGGCATTGCTTGTGTTGCAATACGGCATTTTGCTATACATTTTGTTAGGTTTTAGTTAAACGTAAGCCGTCCGATTCAGTTTTAGGTTTGACTAAATTAGTTAAACCTGTTGTTTAATATTGTTTTAGGCATATTTCATTAATTTTTTATATATCTACAATAATAGGTTATTATGAAATATATACTACATATGCCTGTATACAAATCAAACGCATATTACGGTTACGTTTTGAGAAGGACATGTACCGGACCATATATCGTACCCTGGGTGAAGACCTACCAAGATGTACCAAGGGAGGCTGTGGTAAATTTTCAAAATTAAAACACTGTATGACACTGTAAATTTCAATGAGTTGATTTTGAGTTGAATCACTCAGTCTGAGTTAGGCGTATGAGAACTCAGAATTTTGAGTTGATTCAATTAATTCTGATTTAATTATTCAACTCACTCAGAGTCAACTCCGCTCAGAAAGAGAATTAACTCAATGCAGAGTGAGTTAATGTATACTGATGTTAATTCAAAAATAACTTACTCGTCAGCTGAACGGATTAATCAATTCATCGGAATTTACAGTGTATAGGATATGGTGTTTATTACGTTTGGGGTTTCGCTCGCGAGTTTTTTCTATACACCTTTCCGAGCTGGTCGAAACACACTGCGCCGTAAATTATACAACGATAGAAATCGTCGTGCAATACATGCGCTTGTAAATCGAACACTACAGTGTTCACACTGTAAATTTCATTGACTTGATTTTAACTCAGAATGAGTTGAATTTACTCAGAAGTTTGAGTTCTGAATTAGGTGTTACAGAACTCCGAATTCTGAATTGATTACAATCATTCTGAGTTAATGAATCAACGCACCCAGAATCAAATCAGCTCAGAGTTAATATTTACTGTTTTATTAACTCAGAAATAACCAGAAATAACTAATTTTAATTGATTAATGAACTCATCGGAATTTACAGTGCAAGTCAAATTATTTGCTGCTCGTTGCTGACACAACGTTATGTATTGCGAATGAAACGATTAGTTTTTTGCACCGGATAAATATGATGATGGTCGTTTGCATATTTGCAATAATAAGTGATTTTTTTGTCACACTATCCTAATAGATTCAGTTTGCTTAAAGCGGCGAATTTACAAGACTTTGTTGGGTGCCCGTAAACCCATCTTCGTATCAATTTGGGGAGGCCGTATACAGTACTACTTGTATTTGTATTAAGGATGAGCCTATACCTTACTTTTGTAAACCCATTTTAAATATTTCTGCGTTTGCCCTTAGCCTTATCGTTAGTTATTCAGAATCGCACCGAATGACAAATGGTGTTTGGGACAGTTGCTAACTTGGACAAACGTTTTCAAGGCACAACTGATAGCCAGTGTGTTTTTGTTCGAAGACCCCGTTTTAGAATCCAGTTGCTGTCACTAACGTCGTATAACGAGTATGCTGACACAGGACAATCTGCTTGCAATAGGATTTACCAAATCGCCACACGCAAGGCGCTGGCGCCAATGTAAACAACAGTGGCGGAACAGGATTATAAATGCATTCCTAAACCTAAAGCCTAAGCCTAAACCCAAGCGTAACAATGAGCATATCGGTCCTTGCTGTGGGCCAAATTAAACACGGTCAGTTTAAGTTGGTGTGTTTGAAAACTTATTACTAAACTGGCGTTAAGTGCTACACAACATCGAGAATAAAGTGTCATATTCCGAGCTGCACGCTACCCGCAGGTACCCGCTTGTAAGCCTAAGCCAAGCAAAAAAATTAGTCTTAAGCTTAAGCTTACTCATTTAAGCAACTGATTAGCATTTTTGGCATTTCTGGGGTTTCTTTATTGCCAAATTAATATGTTTTCAATCATAATTTGGCGTTTGGCAAACCAGTTTTTCGCCAAGTATTTGCGTAGAAAACAGTTTGGCCTTAAATAGTACTCTTACAGGCAATGATTTGCGTTTCAATCTTCATTAGTTGAAAATTGAACGCTACACAAGTGTCATAGAATCTGAAATCATTTCAGTTTGGTCTTGAGCCTTACAAGAGGTGTCATGATAGACACCACGTCGAAAGTTTACTCTCCCTGACAGTATGGCCAATGATACTTTAAGGGGCGTAACAGTAGATTAAGGGTATTCCTAAGCCTAAGCCTAAGCGTTGCAAAACTGTGTTCCTAACCCAGTCCTAAGCCTAAACAAAAACAAATATAGAATCTACTGTATTGACCGGAATAAGAGGGGTTAATAAGAGGGCGGGGGTCCCTATTTTGAGTCCGAATCAATTGGAGTCCGTATCCCTACTGAGGGTCTGTAAGCGGATAGAGTCCATAAACCCAACTTAGAGTCCGTAAATGTCAATTAACCCTAATTGTAGCACATAAATGACTCAATGACCAAATAATTCGAGTTCAAAACTTTTAAAGCGTACTTAAATTTTGAAAGTCCATTCCTAAGTATAACCTTCTATTATCGCTCAAGCTATTGACACATTACCGGATATATATCAGTAACGAAGGGCGGCGGAGCGTGGGTTAAAAATAAATAACAGTCCGTAACCGAATAACAAGGGGGGTACCCTCGTGAGAGGACAAAAAAATATCTGTCCCCCCCTCGTATTCGGGTCACTACAGTAAACCTACTCTTTTATAGACCCACCAGAAACCTGAACGCTCTTTAAAGTAACAAGAGCCGACAGTATTGTCTTTCACGAGTGACATACAGCGTTCCAATGAAGTCAGTAGTCCACGTGTGGGGTGAAGAATTAACAGCCTCCATGGATTACTGTTAACGTACGGATATGGTACTAAAAACCGCATTTGATGTGTTCTGGTCAGAGAGTCGATGCGGCGGAAAATGGTGTTGATTGGTGTTCTGATCGGCCGTTTGTCGAGTTCGACATTACTCGACTCGATCGCTGCCTATTTTGGTGATAATAACAAAATCATGCAGGTTGACTAAATTACGCTTGGAAACTTAATTGTGTCTCGGGTTTTTGACAAATTTGACAAATATGACGACTGTTTGACGCAAAACATTGCTTGTTGTTGCATCGGAAGATTTTACATACAGTGTCAGCTGCCCTGGAGTTGCAGAGTTTTTGATTGTGTCCAAAGTCTAACGATTCAGACAGTCCAGTGTTTTCATTGGTTATTGCGTTGACCCATCAAATACCTGGACGCCCGTTAAAGTAACACGGGCTGCACACTCTGTACGCACCTTCATTGGTAAGGATGCTTATGGATCATAGTAATTTGATTTTCTAGCGATTTGTCAACAGTACAACGGTTGAATACTGTGTCATTAAACGCAAAAATGAGCAATTGTTTTAAGTGAAATTTCGTTGCTCAACACAGTTGTCGCGAACTCGACGTCTGCTTCAGCGCTGTGTTGATACCAAATATTATTGGCTAAGCCAGGGTAAAGGGTCCCCAACAGGGTTTAAAGGCCTGACGAACCAGGTAAGCGTGATTATTTACCAGTGCATTTTTGGTTGAAAACCTTAATGTAACTCGAAGATAATATCGGGTTCGTCGTCTACAACTATGTTTAACTTAACAGCATTCAGCCGTTATAAAATTCGCCACGCTGCCAAAAAATGGTGAGTTAAATTGACTTCCTCAGAAATAGGCTTTTATTTCTATTGAATTGCAATTACATTTCAGTGTTTCTACAATCCAGCTAATTATTGTCTCAGGAAAGCGCATTAAACCACGACTTATAGCGCTGAAGTTGATTGAATGGAATGATCTTTTATTGTAATTTTACATGAGCAACAGTATCGTTGAAATACGACTTGATCCCGGTACACTAATAACAACCCTCTTTCCCAAGGGCCTGAACAGTAGTATAAGCATACTCCTTCGCCTAATCCTAAGCGTAAGCCTGAGGATAAAATTTAAGTCAAAAGCTTAAACTGACTCTGTTACAGCCGCTCCGACAACTAATTCTTTCTCTGAGTTGATTAATCAACTTATTGTTAACGCGACTCCGATAGAACAAGCTTAAGCTATATACTAATTTTTTGACTAGTCTTAGGATTATGTTTTAATATAGGTTTCGTTATACATTCATTTTTACGTTAAATTTAGGCATACACTGTACATTTCAGTGAGTTAATTTTAATTCAGTATGAGTTGAATCACTCAGTCTGAGTTAGGATAATCAACTCAGCTAACGCGTTGGTTATTTCTGAATTAATATCAGTAAACATTAGTTCACTTTGAGTTGAGTTGATTCTCACTCCGAGTTGAGTTGACTATGTTGATTCTCACTCCGAGTTGAGTTGACTATGGGTGAGTTGATTAAAGTAACTCAGAATGAGTTAAATCACTCAGTCTGAGTTAGGACTATCAGAACTCGAACATTTTGACTTGATTCAATTTATTCTGAGTTAATTAATCAATTCACCCAGAGTCAACTCAACTCCAGAGTGAGAATTAACTCAACTGAGAGTGGGTAAATGTTTACTGATATTAATTCAGAAATATCCAACTCGCTAGCTGAATTGATTAATCAACTTATTGGAATTTACTGTGTACGCTTAGGCATAGGTTTATAGAAATATTCGATTGCGACAAATGACACCAAAATTTTGGCACCAGCACCGCTGGTATTGGATGTGGAGCAGATGTTATGTATGTTTATTGAAAATATACCAAAAGCTCAAATTTCAATATTTTTCCGACGAACCTATCCGACCAATCATAATTTGTTTAGGTTGCTAAAAAATCGGCACACAACTGAGAAAAGCGGTGATTGGCTGGATCATGCAATGTAAAGTGCTGCGCTATACTTTACTGTGCCGGACGCCGTCTCAGGTTGCCGTACGTCGCCGTATATCGTCGCCGTATAGGTAATATTTATTTAATGGAATATTTTATAAAAGCGAGGCGAGTATGGTGCAACCATAACACACCCAAAAGTTGTGAACTATAAACATTTAGCCGGCCCCGTGCTAGCAAAATCGAGAAAAGTTAGCTGTTTTTATAAAACCGTGTATACAAAGGAACATTACATTTAAGATCGAGAGTAAAAATACCATATGATAGATGTACTGGATAAAGTACAGTTCTTGTAACAACGGAGTGTTGCAAGTCTTAGGGATCCGCATGATACAAAATGTCCCACCGGGCGTTGCGTTTTGGCGAACCTTCCTTGTGGAGGTCACTATCACATGAATACCCTAAACTGTAAAGGGGGCATGTTTGACGCCGCATACATAAAGTACCATGCTTCGCACCGTGCGCACCCCCCTCTAAATAAAGGGGTGTACGGCAAAAACGCAACGCGTGCCGGGTACAAACTTTTCTACACAGAATGTGCCCAGTTGCGCGCTCTTGTTCAATAGCGATTGTCAACTTTTGGCTTAAAGTAACTATTGACCAGAGCTTAAAGACAAATTTTCACTATAAAAAATGCCCTAAATGTATTAATGTAGTATTCAGCAAAATCACTTCTTAAGGTATCTTGTAAAGTTTTCCCATTTTGTTGAAAAGAGAAAAATACTTTACAAGGTCCAATTTATTCCCGACAGTAAAAATATCAAATGGTATTTTTACTGTGGGAAGTAAAAATCCTACTATGGAACAGGACGACTAATATAGCGCCACTATTATAATTTGACTTGTCGTAAACAATTTGACACAAATAACATATATTTATATTTACATATATATATCATGGTGTAAAACCGGATATATGCTTCCGTTTCCGGTAAAAATCGGTGTTCGTTTTCGTTTCCGTTATACAAATAACGCGAATTCTGTTATTGTTACGCCTCATTTTACATATTAAACATGTGCATATATCTCACAATTTTTCATTACAGATATGCTGCAAATTGTTCGAAATGAAACACAAATTACAAAATTCATCCAAAATGTTAAAAATTTTGATGCGTACGCCATTTTTTTAAAATTTTAGAAAGCCCAGTGAATATTTGCACGCCTCGATTGTATTGGTAGAAAAAAAAATAAAAAATCTTAGAAACTGTTACATTTCAATATCCGTTTTCCGGTTGTGTTTCCGTTTTGGAACTTCATCGCCTTATAAAAATATTTTATTAATATTAATACTTGTAACGCAATTTAAATTTTGCGTAATTTCATATTTTTGGGCAACAGCTGGAAATGACATATTTAGCACAAAACCGTACAAATTTCGTTCTCAAAAAAATATTTTAATTCGTTGAACATTTGGAAATAAATCTAGTAAATTTATGAAATTTAGCAAACTAAAAAATATTTTTACTAAAACACCGCACTTCAAGCCGACACGGAACAATTGTTTTGTTCCTTTAGAATTCTATGTTTGATATTTCATATAGCCAATGTCTAGCGCAACGCCTTTACAGCAGTAGTATAAGTATATTCCTAAGCCTTAGCCGAAGCGAAAAATAGTCTAAAGTTTAAGCTTACTCTATTTCAGTCCCGCACAAAAACGGACCGCCCCTGCTCTGTTCAAAAGTGCAACACTGAATTGCAAAAGTGTGCAAACTGATTGCACAATTTCTGCAACCAAATTTGATTTGCGTAAAGATTTATGCAGTTACAACGCAAATGGGCAAAAATTTTGCAGTACATATTCCGGTCAGTATTACTTTTAGGGACGTATCCGGTTTGTTGTCAGACTGACAAATGGTAGGCTTAGATTTTAAACTATAATTTTTTGCTTAAGCTTAATCTTAGGCTTAACGACGCTAAACTGAAATTAGCTCATATT
The DNA here is from genome assembly GCA_030248215.1 of Enoplolaimus lenunculus. NCBI lineage: Eukaryota > Metazoa > Nematoda > Enoplea > Enoplida > Thoracostomopsidae > Enoplolaimus > Enoplolaimus lenunculus. Next base: position 95,353 of record JASANG010000929.1, read on the forward strand.
TTATTTTTATCCAGCATCGGTAAATTAAACAATAGAGATGTGTGTTGTAGACCGGAGAATATATCTGATTAATGAATTTGCACAAAATTAAAACTCGTCTACAGTTTCAAATTGCACAAGTGAAACTTAAAATCAAAATTGAAATGAAATTTGAAAACTGTTTCAAATTTCCTATTTTTTATTATTTTTAAAAGTCGCTAGCAGTCAATGATGGTTCAATTTATCTTAGCGAGCGATTAACCAGTCTATTTTAAAAAGTATTCAGCAGTGAGAAATTGAAACAGTTTCAGCTTAATACAATTTTCGTTCGGTGCCTTTTGGCAAAACCGCAGCTGAAAATGGCGTTTGCTTCAAAATTCCAAAGAACTGATTAATCAACACAGAAAGAGAATTCAGTTAATTCTGGTTATTTCTAAATTAATAACAGTAAATATTAAGTCATGATATCACAGCTGACTTAACTCAACGTGAGTTGATTAATTTACTCATAAGTAGTTGAACCAATTCGGAATTGTGAGTTTTGAAAGACCTAATCCAAAGCTCTGGCTACTGAGTGCAGTCAACTCATTGTGAGTTAAAATCAACTCTCTAGAATTTACAGTGTGATAAATCTAAAGAGCGTTCACATGCTAAATTCAAAGAAATATTAGATTATGGCAGTTTCACAATATAATTGAATGGACCTTTGATTTTATTAATATTTTCCCCAGAAAAAAATATGAAATAAGATAATTTTTGAACGCCAAACCTTAAACAGAAATGTCAAAAATAGACAGTCGTCGACTGAAAGATGCATTTGAGCTTAAATTCAGCTAAATCGGCAATTGCCCTTTGAACACTTGTTGCTTATACATATTTTGATCAGCTTAAAAATATGCGAAACTCAGCGTAGACCGAATTGAATGTTGGCTGTCTAAATTATATTTATTGCTGTATTTTTAGTATCTATCAAACAAATTAGCCAACACTGACGCCTAATAATAGCATTTTCTATAGCATTGCCTAATCGGCTTATATTCAGTATAAGGTTACTTACGTTTAATATTTTGCCAAAAAAATTTATCATTTTCATTAAATTTATGATTTCTATACTCAAAACCACTACCATATATTGATCGAAGAATAGGCCTTGGGACCAAAACTAGGGCCGTGGACAGAGTGTGATGCTCGCAAGCGTCAAGCTATTGTTTTCTAGCATATGGCACGTCGTTTCATGGAAAGATCCATTTCAACTGGGGGGGCTATCGGGGAACTCGATGTGCGGCGCTGACCAAAAGCCTTGTTGATTATAACCATTTAGCACTCTGTTCAACTTGAGGTGGTTATATATCATAGAAACAAGACGTGTGCTGCGGGCCAGTAGCCAAGGGGGCCACAGTGGGAGCACAGACCCCCTGCTAAAATTTTTGCCCGCCTAGAAATATTTCAGCTTTGTTTGTAAGTCAACGATAACCCTAGTATGCGCCTCCCTGCAAAATTTTAGCCACCCCCAGCAAGGTGAACTGGCTACGGGCTTGGTGTACTGTGGAAACATTAACAATGTTCGAAGGATTATAGTGATGACTAGTCATAGTGGTTACAAAATTTGCAACGCTAACATATAAAAGCATGAGCCAATGTAACGAACGGGGGCGTAGCAGTATTATAAGCATACTCCTAAGCCTAAGCCTAAGCCTGAGCCTAAGCGTAAGAATGAACATATTCTTAAGCCTAAGCCTAAGCCTAAGCCTAAGCGTAAAAATGAGCATATTCTCAAGCCTAAGCGTAAGCCTAAACCTAAGCCAGGCAAACAATTTTGTTTAAAGCTTAACCTTTATTCTATTCTAGTCCAACAGAAAAACATTCCACCCCTAATCTTTACATGGGCCAAATCGTTTATACCAAATCAAGTTGTCCAGAAATTCCTGAATAGATTCGAAATGTTTAAAAAAATTTAACAAAACATAACCTGTGAAAAATGTGTGTCAAATGACCCCGTATACGTGAAATGCGTAAGTTGCAAAAACACACCAACTTTGACCTGTTGCTGAAACGTTGTCCAAACTACGTCTGTTTGGCGTTCCAGCTATAATACTGCAGATAGATTTGCTATTGCAACAATGATTAAAGTTCAGAATAAACCAAAAAAAATGTGCATAACGCTAAATCATACCAAAATATACCCGTAAACGATTTTTGAATTATATGCTAAAAATACAGACAAAATTGAAAAAAACATACCCGCCTGATATTAATTTAAGATATTTTATTCCTTTAAATAAATACTGTTTGCTTTTCAAAGCGTGGTTTGTTTTCTTGAAATTTAAATTGTTTAACCAATACACAGTATAAGCTGATAACTATGCAAATATTGAGAGAATATGGTTTAAAAGCGGTGCGTATTAACGGTTTTAAGATAGGATTTCAACGTGGTATTTTCAAACGGATTTCCTAGCCGAACTCATGGTTCCTGGCTCGTATTCTCAAATGTGTATGGCACGTATCACCAGTTAGTGACATAGGTCTTGTAACTTTCGAACCAGCGATTGCTAAGACTCAATTTTAACCTTCGAAAAAAATTTTTGGTCAAAAAACGATAAGATTCCTGCGTTGCAAGTTTTGCGTTTCATCCCATTTGCCAGTTCGCCTTTTCCCCGTCAGAAATTTTTGAATACGCCTCTGTAAATAAATAAATAAATAAATAAATAAATAAATAAATTAATAATAATGAACGAGCGAGAAACCAAATGCAATTTTATTAGAGACTTTACTATTTTTGTTAATTTTCTTTCTATATCTCTTGGCTCGTAATCAGGTTTTGGCCCATGTAAAGATCAAAGCCGGAACGTTTTTCTGTGGGACTAGGAAAGAGTAAGTAAGCTTAAACTTTAGACTAATTTTTTGTTTGATTTAGGCTTAGCTTTAGGAATAAACTCATTCTTACGCTTAGGCTCAGGCTTAGGCTTAGGCTTAGGCTTAGGAATATGCTTGCAATACTGTTTGGCCCCTGTTCTTTACATTGGCCCAGGTTTTTGTAAAAAATCAAGCAGACAACACCGCTATCTCCATGTATCGGCACGGCGTCGGCTAAAAACGATTTATCCAAACTTTTAAAACTTAATTAAAAATTTAAACTTTAAAGCAAAATACACTGTAAATGCCAGTGTATTGATTTTAACTCACAATGAGTTAAATCTACACAGAGGTCCGTGTTCTTAAATAGGTCTTTCAGAACTCAATATTCTGAATTTTTTTAACTGATTCTAAGTTGAACTTACATGAATTAAAATCAGCTCGGAGTGAGTTAATATTTACTGTTATTTACTTAGAAATAGTCAGAAATAACTCATTCTCTCTCTGAGATAATTAATCAACTCATTTTGTGGCAAAAAATACAAGGCAGGTTTCAGTTTCTTATTGATAAGTTGAACAGCCTGCAAACCTGAAAAACGCACTGAAAATACTTACAAAAGCATATTAACCCTTTCTCTCATGAATACTTTCTATTTCCGTGAGACCTACTTTTTGACTGGAGTGGGAGGCGTATAGCATCACCACTCAGCTATAGGAGCTTGACGCTCGAGCCCGAGGGAGCTCTCACCTCTTGTGGCGATTTAGTACTATGTATACGTGTTGCAATTGTTAAACACGGTGCGATATATACTATTTAACGTATATGCACTTCGCTGAGTTGCCTATAGGCAACTCAATGAGAGAAGGGGTTAAATTGCCAAAACAACAGTTTCAAATAAACACATTCCAGGTAATTCATTTTGTGTACTTATTATGTTTTCAATATATAAACACCGTTTAAACTTTGCAACGAAACAGCGAAAACATTTCATATCGCGAAAGTATGATAAGCAAAGAAACTAATAACAATGACCCCATTGTTCATCAAAGCCAAGCCTGTCTTTGAACAACAGTCCCGAACCTGGAGGTCCATGAGCCCAAGGTCAACAAATTTTACACGAGGTGGAGTCAGAGGGGTCGATTTTTTGTCGTAGGCAGAGTCGGAGGGTTGTACCCTGCTAAACGTTTATCGTAGGGGCACCGCGGCGACCACATCCATTGGTCCTATCGTACAGGGGTGGCACCTGCCGACCGTACTGTATTGCCGTTTCGCAGAAAAACGTTGCACCAGTGATGTTTACATCGAACAGAAATGTGATACTTTTAAAATGTACAGGGGGCGTTAAGTCGTTTCAGACACAATTTCGGCATTTCTTTTTGATCCACCAACCGGATACGTATCTGATGCAGCAGTAAGTATTAATACCGGGAAAACATACCGGAATTTCAATTTTGTTGCCAAATAAATTTAAATTTATTTTAAAACCTATATATTAAAGATTAGTGCGGAACGTTTTTCTGCGCGACTGCAATTGAGTATGCTTTTAAGCTTTAGACTATTTTTTGCTTGGCTTAGGCTTTTAGGCTTAGGCAAAGGAATATGCTCATTCTTACGTTTAGGCTTACGTTTAGGTTTAGGCTTTAGGCTCAGTAATATGCTTATGATACTGTTACGCCCCTGTGTTTTACACTGGCCTAATTTCCTAACATTTTGGAAACTCCATTTCAGTCTTACAACTTGAAAATTAGCTTTAAAGGCTACTATTGAAATAAAATGTTATATTTTCCACACAGGGGGATTGGCATAATTATACAACTTCCACAATAACATGTGTACACCAGGTGAGTTTTGATCGGGTAGTGTTATGGACACTGAAGTCAAAAAAGCTTCAGTATCCCGGATACTGAAGTTTTTTTGGCTTCAGGTGTCCAATCGTAATACATATTATATTCATATAAAAACGAAAAAATTTCCAACTAAAGCCATATTCCCGCATGTAAATGCAGTGACAGCTTGTTGCAACTGCAACTTGCACGTAGACCTTGCAGAAGTAAAGGTTTGCAAATGTGTTGTTAATCTGGTTGTTGATCAAAACTATAGGCAGCCGAGCGCAATATAATTATCGGACCACGTATAGAACTGGGCCGGAACGTTTTCCGGCAGGACTGTAATAGAGTAAGCTTAAGCTTTAGACTAAATTTTTGCTTAGGCTTTACGCTTACGCTTAGGTTCAGGTATTGGCTGATTCTTACGCTTAGTCTTAGGCTTAGAGAATACGCTTATACTACTGTTCCATCCCTGTTTCATACATTGGCCTAAACTATCGAACATGAACAGTAAATTATACGTCCAGCCAATGCAAACGAAAAAATTCGATCTGAAACACGATTCAGACACATTAATGCGGGGTTCACGTTATAACTGGGGCAGCCTGCAAACATGCCAACAGTAGCAACACCACACACAATTATATGCGAGTTTCATATGATATGTTTGAAAACGTCTGCAAAGTTGTTGTAAACTAGCTTGATTGTCCTGTAAAATGTCATATGATACTAAAATTTGAACTGTGAATTATTTGTACTTAGGAATAAACTTTGGGATAAATTAAGCTAGAAACAAAAACGTAGAAGCTAATTCCAACTTTTGAAATCGCTTATAATTGTTTACTGCTTAATAATCTCGCACAAATTCCATTATCCTGCATAATATCATATGATATTTGTTAGAATTTTGGAATATCATGTGATATTCTCATAAATGTCACGGAGTATCATATGACAAATGCCTATTTGTATACAATGATCGCTTGATATCAGTGATTTGTAAGCCAATGTCAGGTGACATTTACATTTTGTCAATACAACCGCTATGTAGTCAGATCACAACATTTTGTGTTGACGTCGAATCAACTCGGACAAAACGTGTTCCAAGTTAACCCAGTTATAACGTGATCCCCGCATAATTTGTTGTTTATACATAAAATTCATTGTGAATAAATTGCCGCTGCAAGTTCTGCAAATAAATTTTTTGAACAAAACAGTGTAAATGCAGGTTTCACCATCAAGAAATATTCTCGCGTAAATGAAACTTTAACTGAATTATTTTGGTTTAAAACGCGTTCGAATCCTACGATATCTATTTGTTGCTCTTAAAAAGATGTAAAGTTTGCCCGGCCAGAACCAAATAGTCCCTTATATTTGGCTTAATTAAGGATTTTTGCACAAAATTAAAAAGCAACAATTTACCATTGTGTATGGTGAAAACTTCTATAAAATTCAAAATTAAATTCGTTTTCCTACAATTGGATGGTCCATAGACCGGACCGTTTTTGTCGGATTACAATACAGTAACCGCACATGATAAGTATTTACTTAACTTAAGTACGCTTTCAGAAACGATCGCTAAGCTGCTCCTTAAATCATTTTGCCCCCCCATCCCTTCGAAAAATTCTCGTTTGTGTGGCGAAATCAAAAAACGTATCCCTCCTAAACTGATTTGTCGTCTTAGCATGTTCAGCTGGCTACAAGCATGTACGTCAAATCTTACATCACTACACTTTTAGCTCACGGTAAATGCCACTGAGTTGATTTTAACTCAGAATGAGTTGAATCACTCAGACTGAGTTAGGACTTTCAGAACTCAGAATACTGTGTCAATATAGCTTACTCTGATTTAATTATTCCACTTACACGGAATCAACTGAACTCTAATGTTTACTGTTATTAACTCAGAAATAACTAAGTCTCTAGCTGAGTTGATTAATCAACTCGTTAAAGTTTACAGTGAAAAAATTCAGAAAATAATTGTTTTCGTTGAATAATACGCAATTTCAAGCCAGAAAACGCCAAATATTGATAGAACAATCGCATGCGCTGGATTACGCAATAGTATTGCACTGAAAACAGTCTGATTTAAGGGTGCCAGCCATCAAAGGCAATTGTTCATATGCAGACATTAACATTAACAAAGATTTTTTTAATACTAAAATTGCGTTTGGCTTCTAGCTTGCTTGGCTCGTGAGCTTTATCTTCACAATATCGCTCAGTCAGAATTGTCTGGATCAGCCACTGATTGATTTTTGTCCAAAAAAGAGTCACTCATAAAAAATGACAATTTTAAATTTTAAAAAATGTAAAACGCACCGTTTCACCAAGAGTTGATGATGCTTAACTTCAACAAGAGTATGCAACTGTGTACACTCTGTGTAGAAAAGAATGGCCCCGGCACACGTTGCGTTTTTACCATACCCCACTACATGCAGCGGGGGATACAACCGGTGCGAACCATGTCACTTTATGTATGTGGCGTTAAACATGGTCCTCTTATAGCTTAATTTACGGGTATTCATATGATAGCGACCCCACCCCCCTCTAAACAAAGGGAGTCGGCCAAAAACGCAACGCCCGGCGGTATATGTTGTACCATGCGGAACGCAAAGAGATGCCTACTCTTGTATCATGTGCTCTTGGTTTCACCAAGAGTGGATGATGTCCAGTTACAGAAGAGTGTGCAACTGATGCGGTAGTGCATGGCACAAAGTATACCAGCACGCGTTGTATTTTTGCTCGACCCCCTCAATAGCAAACGTTGTGCGTATCCAATCCTGGCAACTACGCCAATAAGTCCCACATTCAGATATCACATTCAAACGTTTTTGATTTGTTTGGCTTATATCGCTCGCTTTATTTCGAAACTTGGCTAAACAAGCTTACACTGCAAATTTCAGTGAGTTGACTTTAACTCAGAATGAGTTGAATCTACTCACAGCTCTGAGCTCTGAATTAGGTCTTTCACAAGTCCGAATTCTGAATTGATTGCAATCATTGTGAGTTAATTTATCAACGCACCCAGAATTAAATCGACTCCAGAGTGAGTTAATGTTTACTGTTATTAACTCAGAAATAACCAGAAATAACTAATTTTAGTTGATTAATCAACTCATCGGAATTTACAGTGTACATAATTTGTTTCGATTAAAAAGTATAATTCGGCTACAATTGGTTGCAATCGCTTAGATATTAACACAAAACTGTTTGAAATTTTCATTGCAAAGCTAAAATAACAAAAAAACTAAAGTCAAACATATTTTTTCGTTGTGAAATTTCAGCTTTTTTATAATCGCAACAGATTTTTCAAATTTCAATGCTTTACTGAAGCTTGCTGCAAGCGATGATTAATGGTTTCAACGAACGTTTTGTAAAGATCAGGGGCGGAGAGTTTGTCTGTGGTACTAGTATAGAGTAAGCTTAAGCTTTAGACTATTTTTTGCTTGGATTAGGCTTAGGCTTAGGCTTATGAATATGCTCATTCATACGCTTAGGTCTAGGCTTAGGCTTAGGCTTAGGAATATGCTTATAATACTGTTCCGCTCCTGTCCTTTACGTTGGCCGTCTCTTGTATACACTTAGCCGCACAAATGTCAAGGCTGCTTAGGCTTAGGCTCAGCGAAAAGGTTTAGGCTCAATAGTCAGGTTTATTTTTATTAAAAAGACTCATTTATGTCAAAGCTTAAGCCTAAAGTATGCAGATCTATAAAACGCTGTTAGGCTTAGGCACCAAGTTGTTTATCTGGGCTAGACTTAGACTTTAGGCTAGGTATAGGCCTATCCTTACACTTAGGGATAGGTATAGACCTATCCTTACACTTTAGCTTAGCTATAGACCTAACCTTACACTTAGGTTTTAGGTATAGGCCTATCCTTACACTGAGGCTTAGCTATAGAACTATCCTTACGCTTTGGCTTAGGTATAGGCCTATCCTTACGCTTAGGCTTAGGTATAGGTCTATACTTACACCAGTTTTAGGTATAGGCTAATCCTTACGATTAGGCTTAGGTATAAGCCTATCCTTAGGCTTAGGCATTCGGTTTAAACTTATGAATATTCTTATACTACTGTTACGGTGCTCATCATAACCCTGAAGTTTGTGTTTATAATTTCGGCCCATGTATAGAACAAGGCCGGATCGTTTGCCGGACGGGCTATGATAGACTCAGTTTAAGAGTTACACTAAATTTGTTGCTTAGGCTAATGCTTAGGCTTATGCTTAGGCTTATTCTTAGGAATATGCTTATTTTAGTGTTCCGGCCCTGTTCTATACATGGGCCATAATTTCTTGGAAATTTTTTGACAAGACGTTACAGCTTGCAAATACCCCTAATACCTTTCAAGCTTAAGAACGAAGCGATCAAGAAGTCAAACGCTAACGATTTATCATTTGATGGCACAATACACTGCAAAAAATGGTGAGTCTAATTAACTCTTTCCGAAAAAAGCTCTACGGAACTACACAAACTGAGTCAAATTCGACTGTGCCAGAGTCAATTTCAACTCACAGAGACGAACGTTTGACTCTGGCGGAGCCGAATTTCTAACTCAGTTTGTGTGTGTGTTCCCGTAGAGCCTATTTCGGAGTGTGTCAATTTGATTCACCATTTTTCGCAGTGTACGGTTAAAATGATGGATACGAGTAGACACTGTATTGCGGAATATTAAATTCTTTTGCGTTAAAGTTTCTAGTTTAAACTGGTTCAGACTGTATATTTTTGCAGCACAAAATATAATTTTGTATCATTTTGTAAAAATTATTGATGAATTCACGTTTGAAACATTTTTTTGCAAAATTTCTAAACTATTTGACTACCATGTGCACTGTTCAGGACCGTAGCGAGCTCACCTTACTCGGGGGCAAATACATTTTCAGCATAAAAGGGTTTTCGATGATTATTTACAAGCAAGGGTGAAAATGTTCTATTTTACCAAAATTTTTCCGGTGGGCGCTGAGTACCCCCTGGTTTTGCTGTGGCTACGGGACCGGTTTATAGCATAGACCTAATATTACGTCGTCTGAAAATAAACTCCTCCAATCAATATTATGCATCATAGTTTAGAAAATGGGTAGCAGTGGGAAATTGAATTTGAAAACTTTTTCAATTTCCCTTTGCCATCGATTTTCTTAAATCGTGTAGTAAATTGATAACGATTTATCAGCTTCGATTTACTAATTGCGAAAAAAACCGTAGATAAAGGAAATTGAAACACTTTGTGAATTCAATTTCCCACTGGCCTGTTAAATTTTATCACCAAGTGGAAAATTGGATTAACTCCAAAAGTGCTAGTTCAATTCCTAATACGTTTTATAAAATGTTTCAATTTACCTATTGATCAAAATTCATGTTTTTAATTTCCTTCTGCTACCCTTTTTCCAAACTCAAGTTGGAAAAAGGCGTTTTCGATTTCCACAAGCCGGGCGCAAATTAATGTGGATGACGCATTATATGTATAATATTGACTTTCCCAGTTAATAAATAATAACTTACTCTAAATATTGACTCCCAGTTTGCGGTTCACATCACCGAATTAAAACGTCTTAACGTGGTAGAATACGCATGTATATTCATTATACGTCACACTATTTGCCGAATTTCCGTTTTACCAAAAATTACCGTTTTTAACTCTGTTTCTTTTCAACCTTTTTGAGTAATTTCAATTTTACATTTTTGAGATGAATTCATATTTTGCTTAAATCAAAATGTTTCAATTCGTTTAAGACGGTCATGTATCTTCACGCTTGTCTTTAGGAAACGAAACAAGTCAACCGCCCCCTACGCATTTTAATAGATGTTCACGCATTTTCGATGTAACGAAATCGGCAACAGAATTTACCGTCTTCTGACAGAAATTCCGTAGCATTGCCGATGGCATGCAACCATGCTATTCACACCGTTTACTTGTTGTTGACACGGAAGTGTGAACACGGTTAAATTACCATTTTTACCATTTGTTTTTGCTCGTATTATTATTATTATTCCCGCGTAAGAAAATTCGTTTCAGTACTAATAATCCATAAATGGAAAACGGGAATAATAATAATACGAGCAAAAAACAAATGGTATAAAATGGTAATTTAACCGTGTACACACTTTCGTGTTAACAACAAGTAAACGGTGTGAATAGCATGGTTGCATACCATCGGAAAAGGCTACGGAATTTCTGTCAGAAGACGGTATTTCTGTTGCCGTTTTCGTTACATCGAAAATGCGTGGACATCTATTAAAATGCATACGGGGCGGTTGCCTTGTTTCGTTTCCTAAAGACAAGCGTGAAGCCACATGACCGCCTTAAACAAATTGAAACATTTATATTTAAGCAAAATATGAATTCATCTCAAAAATGTAAAATTGAAATTACTCAAAAAGTGTTTTAAAATAAAATTCTAAAACAAACGAGTGAATTTTTAGTCAAACAGAAGTTCGGCGGACACCGTATGGGATAAGTCAACGGAAAATTTGCGTTGAGGTAGGGTCAATGACCACTCATTAACCGTGGGATGGGACACATTTTGTGGCCAGGCCAAATTTTTTAATGCCGCATTAATGAGTATACATGAATACCCTACCAAGATATATAGACGTTTTCATTTGGCGATGGTGAACCGTAACTGAGGCTGTCAATATTACATAGACGGAGTCTAAAAGGTGGAGTCAAAAATATATACAATATTGACTGAGGGGGGGGGTTAATTTTAAGGGGAGTGCATATTATAAGCTACGACCGTACAACGCTGAGAATCTGAAACGTGGATGCCACGGAAAATAATTTTAAAAAACAATCAATTTTAGCACAATTCCTGGTTTAGATTTATGCCGTTAATTGGAAAATATTACACGCAAGTTGAATTGGCCCATGTATAGAACAAGGCCGGATCGTTTTCCGGAGGGGCTGTAATAGAGCCAGTTCAAGCGTTAGACTATTTTTTTATTGCGTAGGCATAGGATTAGGATTAGGCTTAGGATTAGGCTTAGGCTTAGGCGTAGGCTTAGGCTTAGGCTTAGGCTTAGGCTTAGGCTTAGGCTTAGGCTTAGGCTTAGGCTTAGGCTTAGGCTTATCAGTATGCTTATACTACTGTTCCGGCCCTTTTATGGGCCATTGAATTTTTGACACTAAAATTAGTTAATTTTCTAAAATTGTCAGCTAATTTGTGTTCAAATTTTTGCATTTCCAGGCTTTAAGAACAACATTAAGCATCTGCTAAAAGATAGAAACGTTGACGCAACAGACTTATTAACACATTATATAACACTTTGATCAATAAACTAAGGTTTATTCTCGTTTGTTTTAGGAAACAGGCATAGCGGGTACAACTCCATCACATTTCACCACAAGTCTGACGGAGCGATGAATCAAATATCCCCCCCCGAAGGTCGTGTACCAACTGTGTTTAACACATCTCAGCCAATAATCAGGGACGTAGCACCTGATCCAAAAACGAGAGACGTACTCCCGCTGCTGCATATTCAATATTGGAACAAACATCGCAGAGCGAAGCGAGTGCGAAGCCAAATGCAATCTTTATAATTAAAGCTAGAACGACCGGCATACGTATTTTGAGCAACTATCCAGCAATACTTCGTTGACAACCATTTTGTACGAGATAAACGGTGATTGTAATATGAAAATAAATTTTCATGCAAATTGTGGTGTATTCGCTATCTTTTGCGCATTACGTGAAGCCGGCAGCAGAAAAAAATTTCCAATATATGCAATGCTCAATAATGATGACTTCCGTTCGCGGCTTTCTTGCTGCTGTGGTTGGGCCACCGTCCAGCAATGCTATGTTTGTCATAAAATTAGCAGATAACCATCATGGACAAAATTCAATTTCCTCGCATATGTCCGGTCCATGTAATTCAGCGGAACATTAATAAGCCATACCCTTCAATAGAAGCCGCTAAATACCTCTTAATCTATTCGTTAAAAAACCGGCAGTAGCCCCCCCCCGTAATTTGTCCCTGACCAAAATTAATCACTCCCCCTTATGTCACCCAGGTACGGCCAATATATAGCAAAGTGAACCGGATGTCTTGTTCCATAGATCTGTTCCTAAACAAGATTTAGCCGACACCCCCCTCCCCGAATATACCTCTTGAAAATTTTCAGTCTCCCCTCGTGTAAAGTGCGGTTATTTTGATGCCATTGACCAGTACCCTTGAGTCTATTCTTGAAACAAAATTCAGTATACGAACCCCCCTCAGTGCTTATCCCTAGACAACCTATAGCGACCCACCACCCCCTTACACAGGTGCAGTCAAATTAAGTCGATGATGTATAGCAACATGAACCGGATGTGACGCACTTAACCTAGAATGACACAGTCTACATCCGCCGGTATCCAAACTAACTATCGAAGGGGATGACGACGCAAAAGACTCCGACCCCCTGTCGATGTATTCTATCCGTCGAATATCGCGTGGAATAAACGGAATCAACGTTCTTGCGAGAAGTAAATTTTCCAAAATAAACGCGTCGCGCCCCCCGCGGCCAAATCGTCGTCCAGCACCAAAAATATCCGACAAATACACCGCGTGTCCGCCGACAATCGCAAGCGCACTGCGAGCGTCTTGAATTTTCCTGCCAAAATAATGAATTTTACGCAAATATTGAACGCCAACTAAATCGATGCACATTGTTGTTATCGCTAATCCGATAACAATGTACAATAGTACGATTACGAGTTGGCCGTTCTTTTTCGGGATCATATCGCCAAATCCCACCGTTGTCATGGTGATAAATGAATAATAGAACGACGCGAAAAAACTCCAATCTTCAAGATGTGCCATTAGGAGACCTCCTGAAACACAATAACAATCGTTTATTGTCGACTGTAAATTGCCGGTGAGTAGATTAATCTAGTAAGCGAGCGAATTTAGTGATTTCTGGCTATTTATGAGTTAAAAATGGTAAACATTAACGCGCTCTGAGCTAATTTATTTCACATTTTGGGAGAGTTGATTAATTAAACTTAGAATAAGTTTAATCAATTCAGAATTCTTCGTTCTGAACGACATAATTCAGAGCACAGACTTCTGAGTTGATTTAATTCATTCTGAGTTAAAATCAACTCACTGGAAGGAATTTACAGTAAAAACGTATCATTGACAGACCAATTGTAAAACACAATCGTATTTGTAGTATGCTGGAACGATGCCCAAAATACGTATGTGAGGCGTTTCACAGGTTTATGTATAAAAATTATAATGTTGCCGAAGAATGTAGTATCCGGCTCCGATTTGATAAACCTGACCCCCACCTTTTAAATAAGAACGGGGGTTGCCAAATATACAACGTGCGGTGGGTAATTGTTTTGTACACAGAATGTACCCAGTTGCATGCTGTATCTAAAACAGCGTCATGCACACTTAGTTCTACATACAGTGTATGATACAAGAGTGCAACTCTTGGGGTTCCGCATGGTGCAAATTGTACCATCGGGTGTTGCATTTTTGGCCGACTCCCATTGTTTAGAGGGGGCTCGTTGTCGCATGCAAACCCCTAAATCAAACTAAGCGGAGCATTTTTGTTAGCGGACACCATAAAGTGTCATGTTTTCGCACAGATTGTTCCCTCCTCTAAATAAAGGGGAGGTAGGCCAAAAAACGCGACGCGTGCCGGGTACATTTTTATACACAGAATTTACCCAGTTGCATACTCTTGTTAAAGTAGGCATCACCCACTCTTGGTTCTATTGGCTTTCATACACCATTCGAGAATTATTGGAATTTTTCAAGAAACAAACATTCCTATGGTCACTACTGTAGTAACCCGAATAAGAGGGGTAATAAGAGGGGTTCCCCATTTTGAGTCCCAATCAATAGGAGTCCGTATCCCTAATTAGAGTCAGAAGGCAAATAGAGTCCCTAAATCCTAATTAGAGTCTGCAAATGTTCATTATCCCTAATTGTAGTGCATAAATGACTTCAGGACCAAATAATGTTGAGTTCGAAACTTTATAGCATACTTAAGGTTTGAAAGCACATTCCTAAGTATAACCTTGCGTTATCGCTCAAGTTTTTGATACAAGTCTAATAAACGTTCAATTCAACGGATATTTGCAATACCGGATATGTATCAGTAAGGAAAAGCGGCTGAGGGTCGGTTAAAAATAAGTAACAGTCCGCAAAGAAATAACAGCAAGGAACCCTCTGGAGATGCCAAATAGATATCATTCCCCCCTCTTATTTGGGTCACTACAGTATATGCTCATTGTTAAGCTTACGCTTATGCTTACGTTTAGGAATATTCTTACACTGCTAATCCGGCCCTGTTCTGATCACTACAATAATGAGTAATTTATAAATAAATCAGTTTTAAATTAGAATTTTTTATTAATAAATCTTATTTTTAAAATTAATTCACCAAAATGCAATTGAAGAAAATAATTTTACAATGAAAGTTAATGTTTTGTTCAAGTCAAATTGTCTCGGTACAATTTGACATATTACGAATACAAATATTTTAAGTAATTTTAGCAAAAAAATTGCTAAATTTGGTGAAAAATATTGTTTTTAAAGAATTCTTCTTTTAAGTTCAATTTTTATATAAAAAATTGCTATTTTCTCAAAATTCAAAATTTTGCTACGAAAATAGGCAACAATCCTGGAAGTATTTACGTAATTTAATTACGCTAATTGACGCAGGCGTATGTTAATTTTTAGGGCCGTCCCGGTTTCTGGTGGGTCTGTAAAAAATTACGATTACATTCTAGACTACATTTTTTGCTTAAGCTTACGAATACGCTTTTGTAACGCTTAGGTCTAGGCTTAGGAATATGCTTTTGCAACGCTTAGGCTTGGGCTTAGGAATACGCTTAATCTACTGTTACGGACCTAAAAGTAACATTGGACATGACACTTATAAAGTTGAACTCTATTTGGCAATTTTGGACCCTGTTCAACGGACTCTAGGAATATAGACTCCTATAGATTTATACTCAAAATAGAAAACTCTGATTTTAACTATACCTTTCTTATTCGGGTCACTACAGTATGCGAAGACTTACCAAGTGCTGTATATCCGGCAAGTATTAATAGTATTAAAGTCGCTGGTATTCTACATTCTTGTATTTCGATCATATTATTATGTAATATACAACGTTCACAGTTATCTGTATTTAGCTCATCCTCGGAACTGTCGTGGTCATTATCGTCGTTGTCGGCACACTTTGAAACATTTTTACTCTCATTTTCACTATTATTATTGTTATTATTATTATTTTTATTATATTTGTTCATTTCATTTGCAGTCTGTAAAGTCGTTGATGTTGTTGTATTTGCGCATGCTGTAATTTTATTATGTTGAGCATAATTTGTATAATTTTGTGATATTTCTCGCTCGTCCATATCATGCCGACAATCGTCTTTGCTTGATTTAGACGCGGTTCGTTCAATATCTAACGGCCGAGTCCGTTTAGTGAATTTTCTAAATCTAAATCGAAGCCTATGTCGCTGGTTACGCCACCAATGATGTTTTAGACGATGCTTAGCGTGAATATATTTGCCGTAGAGCCAAATTAAATGTTCACTAAAAAATTTGCCAATGTCAGCGATTGTTACTAGCGTCAATGGTATGCCAAATAACGCGAAACAAATACAAACGATACGGCCGGTTTGAGTGGTTGGGACAGGAGTACCGTAGCCTGAAAAAAAAATAAAATAAATTACGCATAAGCTGCATGGACGTAGCAAGGAATTTAGGTTCTTTTAGAGTCCGAATCATGGTCCATGTGCAGATCAGAAGCGGACTGTTTTTTGCAGGATTGCAATAGAGTATAGTAAAGGTTTAATGGAACATCCACGTTATACTGCACGCGCTACTGCAAAAAATGTTTGGGTCTGAGTAAGGCCCGACGTCGTTTTATCACACTCTATTACGAGACCACTATAAAGTCCGGTAGTCCCTAACGAGGATGTAAAGACATATTGCACTGTGTTCATATAGCATCGCAAAAATACATAACAACAACACAAATACATATTTATTTTGCTTAAATTTTACCTTTTGTCCCGACTTCCATCGGACAGTGTCGGGACAATTAATAGTGTCTACGTACCGCATAAAATTGTACCTACACGCTAGTTGCAGCTTCGAGTTGTACACAGATCCCTACCGGGTGGTTGGACAAATTTTTACATAAGCGCGCGCATTATAAGGTAAATTAGACTGACTTTTTTTGTTTTGGCTACAAAGACAGAAGTATAGATTTATTCTTACGCTTATGTTGTTTTTCAATCGTTAACTACTTCTCTCTAAATAAGGGAAGGGTCGGCTGAAAACGCAATGCCCGGTGGCACATTTTGCACCATGCGGAATCGCAATAGTTGCACAATCTTGGATCACATGCGCTCTTGGATCGACCAATAGTGGATGCTCGAAATTTAACAAGAGTGTGCAACTGGGTACATTCTGTGTAGAAAACAATGTACCTGGCACGCGTTGCGTTTTTGTCCTACGCCCCCTTTATTTAGAGGTGGGTACAACCGGTACGAACCACGGCACTTTATGTATGCGGCATCAAACATGCTCCCCTTATAGTTTAATTTAGTGGCATTCATGTGATAGCGTCTAAACAAACGGGGCGGCCAAAACCGCAACACCCAGTGGTACATTTTGCAACATGCGGGACGCAAAGAGATGCACATTCTTGTATCATGTACTTTTGGTTTCACCGCACATAATTTCACATACAAGGAGGCGTCCAGCCAATCAAAGCTTTTTATCAGTTTTTCTAACCAATCACAAGCGTCCACTGTTTGATTCGACCAAGTGACCACTTACCGATCGTTGTAACAACGGTGACAGCGAAAAATATGGCAGTTGGAAAATTCCAAATTTCAACGGTTGCATTCTTTTGAATTTCTTGCGCCGACAAAAAGTGAATATTAAACGACCAAAACATCAGTTCAGTTAAATTGTCCATTCGATCTTGAATGGCAGCATCCCATTGAGTTTCGGATACACTCGGGTCGTGGGCTAACGTCCACATATTGCGTGACAGCTCACGCCGTCGACGGCCGATTTCACGTATTGATGACATTTTGGTTGCAAGCTCGTGTGGACGTTCGATTGTATAGAAAATGCTTGCTCCGAGCACTGTGTATGCACAAGTGAGTAAAACCAGACCGACGTGAGGTAGAATTAGCTTGGCGTACTGTAAAAATGATAATTTTGGCCAATGTAAACATCACAGGAGCGGAACGTTTTTCTGTGGGACTGCAATAGAGTAAGCGTAAGCTTAAAATGATCATTTCGACCCAGGGTAAAGATCACAGGAGCGTACGATTAGGCTTAGGGTTAGGTTTAGGCTTAGGGTTAGGTTTAGGCTTAGGGATACGTGTCAACAGATCAAGGGCATATATATATTCGGTACCAAAATTTGAGCACAAACAAGAAAAAGCACTTTTATCACACTTTAGAATAACGTTTCGGGTCTCAAAGGCAGGTATGGCAGATCTGGGTTGAAACCCAAAAATGCGATCACACCTGACCAATGAGAACGGTCATAAAAAGTCTTGGTCTCGGTCGATATTTGAATTACGCTGAAAAATTGAAATTTTCAAAATAAATTATTTCTAATGCTTTTTTCGTAGTTTTTTTTGCGTTATTTTTCACTAGTTTTTGTGTTTTTTTCAGAATATAAGCTCATAATTACTGCGATATTATAAAAATTCATAGATTCACAGCGAAATTTGCTTCATCAATTAAACGTTTACACTTTGTACAGATTTACCGGTATTTGATTGGCTGTTCGATTTTGGTTTCAGTTCCAAACCGCTGTGACTCGAAACAACCGTGACCGCGAGTCGCAAGCTAATTCAGACTTACTTTTTTCCACCCAGTTTGCGATTCGTAGTCTTGTGTATCTTCTGAAAGATCCGGTGCCGTGGTTCTATCGTCCAATGTGAGCACTGAGCCATCAATATTTGCTTTATCTCTGAAAATATATTTTAATTTTTTTACACCTCATTTGCATATCAGACTTGTATTCTCAAATGTGTGTTGCACCTATCAGCATTTATAAAAAATTTTAAATTATACTCAAACAGAATTTTGTCGACAGGCTGCTAAAGTTTACGTTTGACTATTTTCTTTAATCTTTTGTTTGCTGTACGTCCACCGGTGCAGGGTGGCAGAAAATAGACCGCCCATGGCACTGTAAATTTGAGTGAGTTGATTTGAATCCACTCAGAAGTCTGAGCTCTGAATTTAGGTCTTTCAAAACTCAGAATTATTAATTGAATGAGCTCATTCTAAAGTGAATTAATGAATTCGCCCGGAACTTAACCAACTTAGAGCGAGTTAACTCAGAAGCAACCAGAAATGACTAATTCGCTATCTGAGTTGATTAATCAACTGACTGGAATATACACTGTGCACGCTTGATCTCTCTGATACAACGACTGCGCGCAACAGCCACGTGTACTGCCCGTCCTTTGTGCCTGAGAAGCAGGGCTCAATAGCCACCCACGCCGATCCTGGTTGCGGCATGGAGCCATCACGGTATCCTATTCGGTCAGCGTTGCCAACCGCCACCGTTGATGACTACCGAATCGTGCGTCACTACGACAGACAGCCCTGTCTATCCCCCAAGACCGAAGCGAAAACGCAATATGATACTGAACAATTGGCTATGAAATATCGGAGTAACCAGGGATCGAACCCGGGCTTCCGGCTTGCAAGGCATGCATCCTACCCACTACACCACTGGTCGGTGATATTACAAGGCTTAATTGCACCACCACGTTTGCAAGTTTCCATCATTCAGATTGACCAATAAAGGATTGGCCATGATATTGACTGAATAATATGTTATGCTATGTTTATGGCCTGCGTTCTCAAACGCGTGTAGCACCTGGTGATAGGACTTGTAATTTTCCAACTTCTGAATGTTGAGGCTCAAAATTCAGCAAATATTTGGTATATAATTTGCTCTACTCCTGTGCCAATTTTGAGTTCAACAACTGCAATAGTTGGTGAGTTTGAAAACCTATACTAGCTGACGACAGATACTATACGCATTTCTGAATATGGGTCTATATTTCAATGGTTATACGCACCTTTAGACATTTTGTTGGTCCTAAATTTAAAGGATTCGCCTGACATTTTACATACGTTTGGACGCATATTCGTTTGAACTGTACATATTTGGTATAAAAATATATTCATTTAAAAATAATATTTACCTGCAATTCTACAGTAATAAACGAGTAAAAGTTCAAACGAACGCACGTTCAAACGTCTGTAACGCCGAGTTGACAACGGCAAATGCTGGATTTTCAGTGGCGGATCCAGAAGTTTTTGGAGAGGGGGGAGACTACTTTTTGTGTTCTAAAAATATTTCAAATTTTTTCATAAAGATTGAAAATTGAGCTGAAGGTGCAAAATTTACACATTCATGTATAACATCGGTATATTTTTCGCCAATTTGGCTAGAAAACACACTGTGAGTTTTAGATTAACCATTTTCATCGCAAAATTTTCAGCGCTCCAGGGTCGGTAGAGGAATACATCTTTCTACTTGGGTACGCCACTGCTGATACCACCTTTACCCGGTATCATCAACAGTTCGCAACGGCGCAGTGCCAGCGGCGAGGCCTGATTCTGCGGCCGCTGTTGGAACCGTTTGTGCCACAATTGCGCCAGAGACACCTGACCGCCGCCTTGATCCAGATTCTCCACCGACTCCAAGCAAATCTTCGAGTTCCCAACGTTCCGCTGGCGTTAGAGCTCTGCCGGATTTAGCCCGGTATCCGGTACCGGCCAGTCCGCTTGCACTGCTTGGATCTCTCATTGCTGTCTGAAAGTAAGAAAAACAACCTTTTCAAGTAGTTTCTATAGCAAAGTTGGCTCATGTATGAAACAGGGCCGGATCGTTTTCCGGAGGGGCTATATAATAGAGTCAGTTTAAGCTTTAGACCAATTTTTTTGCTTAGGCTTAGGCTTAGGCTTCGGCTTAGAAATACGCGTATGCTACTGTTGCGATGTCATAAAAAATTTGCCCCCCCCCCCCATAAAAATTTGCCCCCCGCCCCCCCCCGGACAAATTTTCATACGAAAATTTGCCCGCCCAGACACTTTTTCGTAGAAATTGTCTATGAAAAAGCGTCCCCCTTCATGAAAATTTGCCCCCTCCACTGTGAAACTTTGGACCACCCTCAGTGACACTTTACGATGAGTGTTAGCCATACCATTAGGGATGTTTCCAGGATGCGGGACGTGGGTCCCACTCACCCTCGAAGCGTCGTTGTTGCTTCGTCCACCATACCCATTACAACATTGTAGTGATCTCCAAACGTATTTACAAGATACAGCGATTTCAAATCCTCAGTTTTCTCTTTGTTACTCGTTCCAAAATTAGCTTTGAAGTTTTGCCATTGGTTAAAGCTTCGAAATTGGACATAAACTTCAATATTGAACACCAATGTTTTCGCAGAAGCAAAAATTTTGGCATCTGTAGCTCAAGTACCAAGAGATCCCATGTGCGACTCGTCCTAATACTCTTTGCTGCTCTTTGCTAGATAATTTTGCAACATTGACGAAAGCTCTTCCGACGCCATTTTAGCAACTATGTTATCTCAAATCAACGGGTGATACGTCTCATTTCCAGTTAAATGGAATGATAAGGCGCCGATAAAAAAGCAGTTACCGTCTCCAACTATTTTCGTAACCTTTTTCTCACTCGGTTCCGCAAGTGTTGGCGAATACCCATTTCTTAGCGGGCGAATAGGGTCTGTAATGCCGTTCGTTTTCGAGTTTACCGATCATTTTGCACTGCTTGAGCTTGTACAATATTTCGTTTAGCAGTTGAAGCAATAACTTCCCTAGACTTCTGTAATGCTGCCACGTTCATGCCTTCATACTCACCTTTATTATCGCCCGGATATGGCCCACGACCGAAAAGCACAGTGAAAGGTTTGAATTTTGTGGACTGGTCCAAAGTTTCACAGTGGAGCGGGGCAAATTTTCATGAAGTGGGACAATTTTTCATTGACTGTTTCAATGACAATGTGTCCGGGTGAGCAAATTTTCACATGAAAATTTGTCGGGGGGGGGGGGGTCAAAATTTCATATGAAAATTTTTTTGCCGGTAGGGCAAATTTTTATGGGGGCAAATTTTTTCATGACACAGGCCCCATTCTATACATGGGCCGCAAAGTTGATTACGTAGACGGTTTAAGCACTTTTTGTATTTTCCCCGTCGAAAAAATTTGCTTAAGCTTAACGTTAGGTTTCAGCATAGTTATTCGAGTTAGAGGCTAAAGATTAAGCTTAAGAATATGCTTATACGTGCATATGTTTAAAAATTATCTGTCTGATTTCGTCCGCTGCGGCATATAATAGTGAAACACTGTGAAATTTCAGTGAGTTGATAATTAACTCAGAATGAGTTTAATCCGCTCAGAAATCTGAGCTCTGAATATTTTCTTCACACCTCAGAATTCCGAATTGATTGAACTCATTCTGAGTTAATTAGTCAACAACATCCGGAGTTAAATCAGTTCAGAGTAAGTTAATATTTACTGTTATTAACTCAGAAATAACCAGAAATAACTAATTCTCTACGCTCAAGCTTTTTAGACTATTTTTTTGCTTAGGCTTAGGCTTTAAGCATAAGCTCAATCATGCGGGTTGGCTTTGTGTTGGGCCTAGGCTTATGTTTAGCAATATGCTTATGCTACTTTTACAGCCCTGTGCAATACATTGGCTAAATTATGTTAGCACTCACGTTTTATACTACTATAAGTACAAAATGTATCATGTTAGCGGAAAGTTTTATATATTTAAATAAATTAAGCTTATTTGATATTGTTTTGGTTAGAAAATGTCAACAATAAATGCATTCAAGATTGAAATAAAATGGTCATGTAACTTTGCGGATTATAACCAAACACAACTAAAGTCGCACTGTAAATTTCAGTGAGTTGATTTTAACTCAGAATGAGCTGATTCACTCAATGTGAGTGAGCACTATCAGAACTCAGAATTTTGAGTTGGTTCAATTCATTATGAATTAACTAGCCAATTCACCCAGAGTCAACTCAACTCAGAGTGACAATCAACTCAACTCGGAATAATTTTTACTGATATTAATTCAGAAATAACCAACTCGCTATTTGAATTGATTAATCAACTCATTTGAATTTACAGTGCGCTAAATCATAACATTTACAAAAATAGTTTCTTTAAAGACGGTTTTGATACACACAAAATAAATTGTCTTGTATTCAAGAAATATTGTTTGAAATTTAAGACAATTATGACCTAATACAGACTCCAGACATATATGTCTTGAACTCGAAACATTTATTTCTTAAAATTTTCAAAAATATTGGTCTATAATTTTTCACAATTAAATGTCTTAAATTTTACTTTGTTTTATGAACAATTAAGAAAAATATTTCTGAAATATAAGACAAATATTTCTGAAATATAAGACATATATGTCCAGCATACAAGAGAACGATATACCCGAGGAACCTACTCCGAAATAGGGGGCTAAAGCTCAACCAAATTCTCTAAATTTACAACCTAAGATACGTCAAAGACGTAAAAAATAAGAACCAGCGCCGGTACACATTTCTTTCAACTCAAACAGATCTCACGGCTAAGCTTAAATTACAGCATGAGAATAAATCTAAGCATTAATACCACCCCTTGACTTAATCCTACACCTAAAGGACGCTGTTCAGAAACCCCCAAATGATTTCCATGTGACGATGAACCGCTTTGGAACGGTTTTTAGCCACCGAAGGGCTACTGTTACAGAGGTCATTCATGAGCGAAATTGCCTGCCAGAAATTTATAGGCCATTCACGTTATAATGCGCGCATAGTTGTCAAAAATTGTCCAGCTACCAAATGTAATGAATGCTTGATTTTAAATCAGATTATTATTATTATTATTATTATTATTATTATGCAGCCTCGTGACGATATAATCCAAGATTCAGTCTTTTATTACATCTACTCAATTAAATTTTAGGGTCTTGTATACTTACCCACATTTAAAGTTAAAGCTTAAGCTTAGACTTAGGGGATCAAGCTAAGATTTAGCTAAAGGCTCTAGCAACAATTGTGCCTTTGTCAAGCGTTTTTCCCCAACGCTATTCCTAATACTGAGCCTAAGCCTAAACCTTCCCAAATCTTATACTATACTAATAGTACGCATATTTGTGGGAATTTTCAACGAAAACGTATCTAATAAACTCATTCACTCTAGATCTGTCAGCTCAGTCCAGTAACCAGCTCGCCATACTCGAGAGAGTGACAAATAACTCATTGGTAGGCGTTCGAAGGATTTCCCGTTATCAACAAACGGATGCAAATTTTCTCTGCGAATCACCCAAATATTTAACTAAAAATCCTCAGCTCCCAAGTGTTCCCCTGGCTGGCTACGGCCCTGTCCCTCGGCCTTGGCCGCTATTTTGCGCTCACATCAACCGACACGGAGTCTAAATAAATATGCACATGATTAATTATTGTTTCACGTCTCTGGACGCACAAATGTATCTACAAATATATAAAAGCAAAAAAGTTTTAGTAAAACGTAACAAACGTTGGAACATGAAGACATATCTAAACAAGGAAAGTTAAAAACACTACCGGATTAGTGGTGGTGTCTTAATGATAAACCGATGCAAGCGGAATATTACCGTGAAAACGGCCGGGTTGTAGGTTTAAAATGATTGCCGCACCATGTAAAGATCAGTGGCGGAACGTTTTTCTGTTGAACTGCAATAGAGTTTAAGCTTTAGATTAATTTTTTTGCTTAGACTTAGGCTTAAATGTAAACGTTTTGTTATATTTAAGTTTAGGCTTTAGGGTTAGGAATATGCTTATACTACTGTTACGGCGCTGTTGTATGCATTGGCCAAAGAACTGTAATAGAGTAAGTCTAAGGTTTAGATTATTAATTTTATTGCTTAGGCTTAGGCTTAGATGTAAACGTATTGTTATACTTAGGTTTAGGCTTTAGGGTTAGGAATATCCTTATACTACTGTTACGGCGCTGTTGTTTGCATTGGCCAAAGAACTGTAATAGAGTAAGTCTAAGGTTTAGATTAATTTTATTGCTTAGGCTTAGGCTTAGATCTAAACGTATTGTTATACTTAGGTTTAGGCTTTAGGGTTAGGAATATGCTTATACTACTGTTACGGCGCTGTTGTATGCATTGACCAAAGGGAGTATAGAACATAAGCGAGATTGAGGGTACAGATCAACGCGTTGGGGTGTGCCTTTTCTGAAGGGGGTTAAACTTGAAAGTTCGTTCTTGTACAATTTCCCTAAAATGTAGGCTTAGGCTTCGGCTTAGACTTGAGAAAACGTTTAGATTTACAAAAAGGTTTTTTTAAACATTTTTCATGAAACAAAATGGATTTTAGTGTCGGCATTTTTCAATCAGTGGATCTGGGACCAAACGATTAGTAGGCTCGCCTTTAAAAACTAAATTCGTATGCCCGCTATAAAGCCACGACGGCCAAAATCCGCCAATGATTTACCAGAAAAATGACATCATCTAAAATTAGAAAACGTGTGCAATGATCTAACTTGGTTCATAATGTATGTTTCATGACGAGGAACGCAGATGTTACGATCCCACAATAGAAAAAATCTAAAGTACAAAAAATGTTGTTTTTCACAATATTTAATGAAATTTAACTAATTGACTATTTAGAAAGGCTGAGGGTTCAATGTAAAGAACAGGTACGGAACAGTATTATTAGGATATTCCTATTAAGCCTAAGCGTAAGCCTAAGCCTAAGCGTAAGCCTAAGCCTAAGCGTAAGCCTAAGCCTAAGCGTAAGCGTAAGCCTAAGCCTAAGCGTAAGCCTAAGCCTAAGCCTAAGCCTAAGCGTAAGCCTAAGCCTAAGCGTAAGAATGAGCAGATTCCTAAGCCAAAGCCTAAGCGTAAGAATGAGCAGATTCCTAAGCCAAAGCCTAAGCGTAAGAATGAGCAGATTCCTAAGCCTAAGCCTAAGCGTAATCCAAGCAAAAAATTAGTCTAAAGCTTAAGTTTACTCTATTGCAGTTCCACAGAAAAACATTTCGCGCCTGATCTGTACATGGGCCGGTTGAGGTATGAACGAGACCAAGCATCAGGTTCTGGTGAACTTAGTAAAATCAACGCCTAAGCCTAAAACTTTATGGTATCGGGACAATTTGTCGCCAACTACTCGAGAATTGACAACTCGTAATCTGACATTGCGTCGACCTTAACAACTTGTCGCACTTGTCGTTCACGAGTAAGTGCGACAAGTCGTCGACCCGGTAATTGGTCGATTGGCATAGGCTTTTAGGTAGGTCGAGTCGACGAGATGTGGCGGCGACAAATTTTCGGATTGGACGAAATGTCGGATCATGAGTTGTCAACCTTTGACGAGTTGTCGGGTGACAAATTGTTTTGATTCTAAGTTTAGAATTATAATCCTCTGCTTATGGCTTTTGTCTCTTGTTTAGTAGAGCTGATCGTTTTGGTTACAACGTTGTAATCCATTGATCCTATTCTTGAGACTTGCGGCAAGGATTGTAACAGAAATAAATCGTTAGCGGAGAATATTGGCTGGGTTTCTAAAACCCTACCTAAGTACGGCTTTGTACTTAAGTGCGTACTAAGTAATTACTTAACTATTTTGTCGTTTTTAAAAGCGTTCGTAAGGTAAAGTAAGTGTTTAACTCGCTGACGAAATTTGATATATTACACATTTGTCATTCAGGCATACTAACCTTGGTCTAGTTAAAATTGTAGACTCATTGTGCCTCCTTAACATAAAGCAAATCTATTACTTTCTTGTTATGACAATAGCTGACGTTTGGCGTTTAATGGCTGGGTTTCTGGAACCATACTTAAGTACGACTTAGTACTCAATCATGTGCTAAGCAATTACTTAACCCTTTTGTCGTTTTTAAAAGCGTATTTAAGTAAATACTTAATTCACTAACTAAATTTTATATATTAAAGATTGACAGTTAAGGCATATTAAGTAAGCTCCAATTGAAATTGTAGCCTAATGGTGTCTCCTAATATAAATCAAATTTATTACTTTTCTTATGAAAATAGCTGATATTTGGCGTTAATTTCTTTTGCTCGAAAATTTAAATATTTACTTAAGCCGGCGACTTTGAGTAATTACTTGAGTATAACTTAAGTAAATACTTGAGTAAGATTTCAGAAACGCAGTCAATATGAATTTTATTGTAAGCATTATTACGCGGATGACCCATTATGTACAAGCGTTTGGTAGTAAATTCTATATGGTACTGTTTAACTTATAGAATAACACTGTCGCCACAAAATGTTTAGTTCGGTTCACGGAATAATGCGATTTTCGCGTCTTTAGGTAGTGTCAAAAACAGGTGATTAGTTATTTTATTTGTGAATAAAATTTTGCAATTTTGGCATTTTAAATTATTATTTTTGAAAATTATCTTTCAAAAGATTTGACTAAAGTTTGTTTGCTAAAATTCAAAAACTATAGGTGCCCGCAACCTTTAATTGTTACAAGACGAGGCAAACAGATTTACCTGTAAGGTTAAAAAACGGTGTCTAACATTGACATTTATAATGCTGTAGAATGGAATATGCGGCCAGGAGGGGGTGAAGCTGACCACACGACCCGGATTACACCCCTCGTTGATGTGACGTGGATTTGGAAACAATTTAACTTAAAATTAATGTTTTCAAAATTTCTATTTTTACTCAAATTTTTTTTGTTAATTTTTCATTTTCTGTGGTTTCTATAAATGTAGATTTGGCTTTTCAGAATATATCGTAAAACAGAAGATGCGCTACTCCGTAACCATCAATCGAATGGTCCATGTTTACTTTAAGGGGCTTCCAAGTTTCCGGTAGGTCCACAAAAGAGTAGGTTTAGATTCTAGATTGCATTTTTTTGCTTCGACTTAGACGTAGGCTTAGGCTTAGGAACTCAGTTTTGCAACGCTTATTGTTATGGTTAGGCTTAGGAATACGTTTGACCAGCAGTTACGCTCCTTAAAGTAACATTGGCCAATCGAATTAAGCAGTTGCACATGGCTGAACTGGAACTAAAATTTCGCTCATGTATTTTGGTATACACCAGCAAACCGTCGGCTATTTATAAAAATAACTAACCAAGTTTTTCCCACTTTGTCGAGTTACCTAAATTCGTTACGGGATCAAAGTATTTGCCGAGTAAACCGGTTGGCCAGGTTACCTTGATCTTTGTTCACCAACGTCTATGATGTATAAGAACTCGGTTGTAAATTTGAGTGCACTGTAAATTGCAATGAGTTGATTAATCAATTCAGCCAGCGAGTTGGTTGTTTCTGAATTAATACAAGTAAACATAAACTCACTCTGAGTTGAGTTGACTCTCACTCTGAGCTGAGCTGACACTGGGTGAGTTCGTTAATTATCTCAGAATGAATTGATTGAACTGAAAATTTTGAGTTCTGATAGTCCTAACTTAGATTGAGTGATTCAACACAGTCTGAGTTAAAATCAACTCACTGAAATTTACAGTGTGGATTCTCATAGCTAAAAATGTCAAAAACATTTCGCAATTCATCCTTGTTTTAAACTTTTCAATTAAGATATCGACCTGTTGTAACTTTTGGCAAACGTAAAGAACAGGAGCGGAACTCTAGTATACGCATGTTCCTAAGCATAAGCCTAAGCCTAAACCTAAGCCTAAGCCTAAACCTAAGCCTAAGCGTATGGATGAGCGTATGCCTAAGCCTAAGCCTAAGCTTAAGCCTAAGCCTAAGCGTAAGCGTAAGAATGAGCTTATACCTAAGCCTAAGTCTAAGCCAAAGACAAAAATTAGTCTAAAGTTTAAGCTTACTCTATTCCAGTCCGACAGAAAAATGTTCCGCTTCTGATCTTTACATGGGCCTACGTTTAAACAATTGAATCAAATCATACAAAAAAATCAGGCTTATTTAAAGTGCACCGGACGCTTTTTGTGGCGTAGAAGCGTAGTAACGTTAATATTTCTGGTTTCAAACTAAAATCAGCTGTTGTTGAGTGTGAATATACCATTAAAAGGTTAATAAAACAATTCAACCGGGACAGTTCAGGTTTCGTATTTGCCGTTGTATGGTGAAAGAAAACTCATATTTCTTTCGACCAGTTTTTGCAACATTTTTTGCACCTGATTTCAAACTATTTTAACCGATTAAAAGACGTTGTGGGGTTGCTGCACTGCAAAAAATGGTGAGTCAAATTGGCTGTCTCTGAAATAGACTTTTTGGGACTACATAAACTAAGTCAAATTCGACTCAGCCAGAGTCAAACGTGCGACTCAGTGAATCGAATTTGACTCTGGCGGAGTCGAATTTTGACACAATTTGTGTAGTTCCGAAAAGCCTATTTCGGAGAGAATCAATTTGACTCACCATTTTTTGCAGTGTGTGAGCACGTTGTGCATTAGAAAGCAAGGAATATAGGAACTAATGTACCTAATTGAACAAACAGGTTAAGCCTGTGACCAGCAGAGAATCTAGAAATTTCTAACGGTGGGAGGCGCGTACTGGCTAAAGGTACGAAACGCAATTTTTACTGTATGCTATTTTTGTGCCAATTTTGTGACATGGAAAAATAATATGGTAGGGACCTTATCATTTTATCACTCAACAATATCCTGACGGGTAACATTTTAAGGTATACGGGGACCTTACCGTGTTATCACCAAACGTTTTTTGACGGATCAAACGGGATTTTAAATCAGGTCGCACAAACTCCATAATGCAAATATCTTGAGTTCTAGACGTTAAAAATTGTTCAATTTTTTTGAAATTTTTTTTCTAAAAACTTAATTTCGTAATTGATTTAAAAGTAAAATTATATCAAAGTATAAAACAACATTTTGCTGATTATCAAAACATTTCTATTTTACAATCGATCGTATATACACCAAGGATGCCGACACCTGTTGAAATTTTAGTCAAACTGATTGTATATTTTACAAAACCTCAGATACGTCCAAGACGGTAACTTTGGTTGGGGAACCACAGCTAAAACCATATTGCGTCTAAATTTCTATAACCATACATACATCACTTTAGAATTAATAATAAACGAAGCAGTTTGTAGCATACATCAATATATAAAAGCTGGAACGCCCCACATACGTATTTTGGGCAAATTTCCAGCATACTTTGTTTACAAAAATTTCTTAGGAAATACACGTGATTGATTGTTCTTCGTCCTATGAAAAGAAAATTTGCACGAAAATTTTTGTGTTTTCGCTAACTTTGCACATTGCGCAAAGCTGGCAGACAAGTTAAAATAATAGCATTTGTTCTTAAATAGAACACAATTTATTTTAAGTATGAAAATAGCTGTCTATTAATTTGAAACATTTTTGAAATTTTTCGTATACAAAAAAATTGTAAAATTTAAGATAATTGAAATTTTAAGACATTGTTCAGCGTGAGCGAAACAGCCACGCTTCATACCCCCATTTAGGGTGGCGCCCACCCGAAAAAAGGGTCCCACCCGAATAAGATTTGAAGCAAAAATTTGAAAAATATTTTGATCATCGCAAAGCACCCTTACCCCGGAAGTTTGGGACGTCCACTCTAGCATGCTTCGACACTGCAATATTGGTTGTTATTCTAGGCTCTTGTAGTCCAGCGGCGATTTCAAACGCCTTCCATCCAAGATTAAACCCCAAGTTTACTTTTTTGGTTTCAACTCGGCATTTAAGCATTTGAACCGAAAATTAAAATATAAAACATACTCGAGCGCAACCTTCTCTAAACCAGATCCAAACCTAAAACCAAGTCTCGATGAAATAAATTTCACTCTTCCCCCTTCAGAAAATTCGGTGACCAATGTAATATACTGTACTGACCCGAAGAAGAGTGGGGTAAAAGATGGGGGTCCCCATTTTGAGTCCCAATCAATAGCAGTCGGTATCCGTAATAAGAGTCCGTAGGCGGATAGAGTCCCTAAACCCTAATTAGAGCCCATCAATGTCAATGTCCCTAATTGTAGCACACAAATGACTCAAGGACCAAATATGGTGGAGTTCAAAACTTTAAAGCATACTTATGGTTTGAAAGAATATTAGTAAGTATAACCTTGCATTATCGCTCAAGCTTTTGATACCAGAAACATACTTAAATGTTAAATTGAACGGATAGTTGCAATACCGAATTAATATCAGTAACGATGCGGGTTAAAAATATGGTCCGTAACCGAACAACATCGGGTACACTCTGGACAGGCCAAATAAATATCAGTTCCACCCTCTTATTCGGGTCACTACAGTACCTATTCGCCCTTCCGCCCTTTGTAGTTTTCGACCCGGCCGATACTGAAAAAAGATTAATTATGTTGTGAACGGAAACCAATTACTAAAACAAGGGTGTAAGACGTGTGATTTTTCGCTCGTTTGAGTCCGTCTAAATCTTACCTAACGGCCTATATATTTGACTTAATAAATTAATTCGATCACATGCAGCTTTAGATCCTGGATACATATGGTATAGAAGTCAAAATAGTTTCAATTTCGTTTGCTAATCCGAGTACATTTACCGCTTTGTATAAAGACATTATCACAAATTGTATCAAGAATAAAACACTATTTTAAATGCTTAAAAACGCAATAGGCATCTGATAGTGGCGGATCTAGAGTTTTCTGGTGTTACGCTACTCTTTGGGGCAGACTTTGGCTACGGATAGGATTGTGCTATGGCATTTATAGCCGATGTAAACATGAAGTTACCGGGCCCATGTAAAGATCAGGGGCGGAATGTTTTTCTGTGTGACAGAAATAGAATAAATGCTTAAGCTTTAGACTAAGCGTTTTGCTTGGCTTAGGCTTATGCTTAGGCTTAGGCTTAAGAATATGGTCATTCTTTAGGTTAGGCTTAGGCTTATGCTTAGGCGCAAAAATTGGTCCGCCCCTGATGTTTACATGGGTAAAAATAATCGGGTACCTGAATGAACTTTGAAATCTACACTGTAGAAAATGGCAGTATATTCGTGCGTTAACGTACCGTGGTGATCCAAATAAGAGGGGTAAACATCATTTATATGACCTCTCCAGAAAGTACCCCCCCTGTTATTCAGTTACGGACTGTTATTTATTTTTAACCCGCCCATCGGCTCCCATTGCAAATATTCGTTGAATTAAACGCTTATTTGTCTTGAATCAAAAGCTTGAGCGATAATGTAAGGTTATAGTTTAAGAATGTACTTTCAAAAACTATATGTTTCAAAGTTTCGAACTCAACTTTACTTGGAGCTGTAGTCATTTAGCGATACAATTAGGGATAATTGACATTTATGGACTATAATTAGAGTTTAAGGACTCTAACCGCTTACGGAGTCTTATATAGGAAAACGGACTCCTACTGATTGGGAATCAAAATGGGGACCCCCTATTATTACTCCCCTCCCCTCTTGATCGGATCACTACAGTACTGTCGAAAAATTATTTCCAAACGAAAATTATTAATGAGTTAAGCAAGCCACCTGACCCCAAAAATTACGACCCTGGAAGTTTGTGCGGGAGTGGAAATAATAAACTGGTACTTACCCGTTCTGGATCCTTCCAACATAATGATAAATAATCTTTAGATCGAGCAATTAAAATCATTGTTACAGTAATTTTTTTAAAATTACTAAATATTGTGTATATACTTTATTTTCTAAAGCCCTATTCACACGTGCAAGTTTTTGCTGCGAGACCTTGCTGCTGCAATTTGCACTTGCAAGTTTTGTTCAAAATCCCACTTGAAAAACTTGCAGCTGGAAATAATTCATTAAAAATCATAGCTAAAAATTTAGTTGACTTGTGTGAATAACCAAGCAAGTTCAATGAATATATTGCAGTCCGTTTCTCATTGGCTGATGAAAAAATGACAAGTTCAAGTTTAGGCGAGGAAACATTTACGTAAGCCTAAGCCTAAACCTGAGCTTTAGTCTGAGCCTATACAATGAATTTTCGTATAGGGAAAAGTGTAAAACACATCAAATATGTTTTGAACCAGTACAACTCGACAAAATAAAGATTTTCCTTTCGAATTCAAATACGGTTTCGAATTTCCAACCGTCCTAAACCTTTACTATTTATGAAACTGCGTAGAAGTCTGCATACGTCGGTCAGACTTAATTTAGGACGTATATACAAATTTAAAATTTGTTACGCGTTAAACCTACGTTATGACACTTTTGTGGCAAGGGTAAATTTTATATTGTGAACAGCTCATTAATAATAGTTTTCTATAACGAGGACTACCACAGGGGGCGTATATAGCGGAAGCGGTAGTGGGATCTATACATCCCAACAATTTGTGGTACACGAGAAAAACGCAGTTTTAATGGGTTTAGAATAATCCACTGGACGTTAACGTTCGTGAAACTTTACAGAAATGAAATCATGGCTGCGCCCCTGCTCTACAGTCCAGCAGATTATTCTGACCCGTGTGAAAATACTGTTTTTATCAAAAGTTTTGAGGGGATGCAATCTCTTTTTCACTGTTAGTATCCCTCCTGGCGAATATTAATCCTGCCCGTTCGACCTTCCGTCAAACTTGTGCCAGAAATACAAGCAGTCGGAAATGGTTTCTGATAATCATGCCGTTGAAATAAAAATGATTCGTATATACGTGGGACCATATTCCCAAATGCTTATAGCACCTATCGTCAGTTAGCTATATGTTTCGAAACTGACAAATTTCTACAATTGCAGAACTCAAAATTGGCACAGAAATAGAGCAAATACAAAAAATTTACTTAATTTTGAATCTTACCATACACTGGTGTAAAAGTTACAAACGATCTATCACCAAATGATGATATGGTGCTACACACATTTGAAAATACGGGTCATGGGTATAAGTTTAGTTTAACCCCTTCTCACATTGAGTTGCCTATAGGCAACTCAGCGCAGTGTATATACGTTAAATAGTATATATCGCACCGTGTTTAACAATTGCAACACGTATACATAGTACTAAATCACCACAAGACGTGAGAGCCCCCTCGGGCTCGAGCGTCAAGCTCCTATAGCTGTGAGTGGTGATGGTATACGCTTCCCACTCCAGTCACTGGAGTTCGAATCCTAGCATAAAAGTAGGTCTCAGGGGAAATAGAAAATATTCATGTGAGAAAGGGTTTAATATGTAAAATAACGACACAAATGTTGGAGAAAGACCAGTTCAAAAAAGGTCATACGCATTTAACATCAGATTTAAGCCTAAGGCTTGAAAATTAAATTAAAGGTTCCGTTGCCATTCTCGGGTCAAAACGGTCACATCACAAGCGTTCACCGGTTAATCAGCGGTCAACACTTTTATAATGCTTCAGAGTGTCTGGCACGTTCAAACCGTCGAATCCTGGTTACAATTTGCCAATTTTGGTGCATCGTTCAAAGTTCAACGTTCAATTCAGTCAATTTTTGCTGTCTATGGTGAAATATTTGACCGAAAACGCTTCAAAACATACAGCGTAAGCGTACAAATAGGTTGAAACATTTAAAAAATATCTAAGATGAACATTTTAAATGTTGATTTGAAAATTTCTTTTGATCTCAAAATTCCTATGAAACTCCATATAAAACGAACCCTCTTCAGGATTCGCATGGTCTCTCACGTATTCTTTGGATTGAATTGGGCCCATGTAAAGATCAAAGGCGGAACGTTTTTGTGTGGAACTGCAATAGAGTATAAACTTAAGCTTTAGACTCATTATTTGGCTTGGTTTAGGCTATCGGTTTAGGCGTTGGCTTATGAATAAGCTCATTTTTACGCTTAGGCTCAGGTCTAGGCTTAGGCGTTAGGCTTAGGAATATGCTTATAATACTGTTCCGCCCCTGTTCTGTACATTGGCCCAGAATTGTAACGAAAATAACCGACAACATGCGAGATAATGCGAGTACATGCGAGACGTGATCATATGAAATGCGTATCACCATGGTCAGGATATTAAATTTCGTCAGCTTCATTGTAAATATAACCTTTTTTAAGTGAAAACCTAAGACTGGGTTTCGTTGCTACAGTTTTCTGGTTGATATACGGTCGTTATTCAAACACTTCGATCCGCATAAACAATTGTTAAACGCAAGAGTGCGGATAATCGCTATTTAACAAGAGAGTGCAACTGGGTATATTCTGTGTAGAAAAGAGTGTAGCCGGCACACGTTGCATTTTTGCTCAACGCCCCTTAATTTAGAGGGAGGTACAACCGGTGCGAACCGTGGCGCTTTATGTATGCGGCGCCAAACATGATTCCTTTATAGCGCAATTTAGCGGTAATTATGTGATAGCGACCCCCTCTCTAAACAAGGGAAGGTCGGTCAAAAACGATACACCCGGTGGTACATTTTGTACCATGCGCAACCCCCCCATGTGTTGCACACTCTTGTCTCATGCACTCTTGATAAAAGGTACAACAGGTTTAGCGCGTGGTTTGGTGATCCGACCTAAATCTTTTTCGGGGGTTAACGAATCGATTAATTCATAATATAAAAGTTTAACCTGATATTGAATTTCTATATACAAATAGTTTCTTCAAATTATAGTGTGATTTCCAGCGTGTACCCGGATATCCGTTTCCGTTTCAGGTAAAAATCGGTATCCGTTTGTGTTAATGAAAATATTGGAAATTAGGTGGTTATTTTTGCGCGCAAGAGTAAGTTATAAATCATGTATATATTGCAATCTTTCATTCGCTGCAATTGTTCGAAATGAAATATAAATTACAAAATTAATCCAAAATCTTAAAAATTTCAACGCATCCGCCATTTGTTTAAAATTTGAGAAAGACTGGCGAACCATTTCACACACCTCTGTAAATTTTTAAACATTTCTAAATGCCTCAATTGCAATCAAATTTCTCAAAGTTTTTTTTTGATTTCTAAAAAGGTTTGAGTTCAAAACTGCTCAATTGAGAGTAGCAGAATAGCGAAAATTCACGCTTTTAAGTTTAAACTCGGGTAAACTCGATAATTCGTTGAGATCGGATTCAATTCCGACAAACAGAATGCGATTTAGTGACTCGACAACTCAATCTTGTGTAATCACGGCATAATTTATTACCACCTGCAACGGAGGTCAAAAACTCGAACATTCGAATACGTACCAACAACAGTGTGTAACCGGACATTCGTTGAAGTTTTGGGCGAAAATCGATGTCCGTTTCCGTTATATTTTAAACATTATCCGTTTCAACTATTTTCACTATCCGGTTGGCCAATGTTACTTTTAGGGCCTTAGCAGTAGATTAAGCGTATTCCTAAACCTAAGCCTAAGCGTTGCAAAAGCGTATTCCTAAACCTAAAGCCTATGCTTAAGCAAAACAAATACAGGCTAGAATGTAAGCCTACTCTTTTACAGACCCACTAGAAACTGGGACAACCCTAAAAGTAACATGGGCCATCCGGTTGAACAAGTTTCGTTCATCCTGTCCCAAACCCTTTTGGTTCTAGTTTCGTATCCTAAACGATACTCCTGTACCGGTATTGCGTCCGATGAAGACCTCATAAAAGTTTGGAAAAATATTATCTTTGTATTGACAAAAAAGTCAATCTCAATTGCAGATAAAAACTAAATGGTATATTTTATATGAACGCTGATATATAAAAAGGTAATTCTATTAATGGATTGATAAACGCTGACACACACAGCCATTGTAGTTGGTTACAGTATCCGCCGGAAACCTATGCAAGGAATGGTCAATTTACGACAATTCGTCGCCTGACAACTACTCGCCTGACAGTATCCTAAGCCTATATACAGTAGTGACCCAAATAAGAGGGGATGACTGATATTTATTTGGCCTCTCGAGAGGGTAACCCCTGTTATTCGGTTACGGCCTGTTATTTATTTTTAACCCACGCTCCGCCACCCTTTGTTACTGATGCATATCCGGTACTGTAACTATCCGTTAAATTAAACATTTATTTGTCTTGTATCAAAGCTTGAGCGATGCAAGGTTTTACTTAGGAACGTACCTTCAAAACTTAAGTATGCTTAAAAGTTTCGAACTCAACTTGATTTGGGCCTGCGCTCATTTATGCGCTACAATTAGAGATAATCGACATTTATGGACTCTTATTAGGGTTTAGTGACTCTATCCGCTTACGGACTCTTATTAGGGATACAGACTCCTTCTGATTAGTACTCAAAACGAGGACACCCTCTTATTACCCCCCATTAGGGATACAGACTCCTTCTGATTAGGACTCAAAACGAGGACACCCTCTTATTACCCCCCATTAGGGATACAGACTCCTTCTGATTAGGACTCAAAACGAGGACACCCTCTTATTACCCCCCATTAGGGATACAGACTCCTAATTAGGACTCAAAACGAGGACACCCTCTTATTACCCCCCCTAAAGCATAATGATAGACAACAAATTGTCGAACCGACGATATTTCCAATTCCAAATTGTCCGTCTACTGTCAGGCGATGAACTGTCGTGATTCCAGGATGGTAGCTATGCAATGGATCTATGCCCCCCCCCCAAAATTTTTTAATCAATCAAATATAAAAAAATTGCAGGCTTTATAATTGCCCAGCTGTTCCGTAGGGGGTGAAAAAAATTTAAAATTTCCATTTTCGTTCGCTCATAAAAGTTTTCAATTAAACTTTATAGCCGTTTCGAAATATTAATCTATTTGGTGCGTCAGAAAGGTTGCGAAGCAAGTTTCAACCATGAAACTATACACGTAACAGCCCATGTAAAGATCAGGAACGGAACGTTTTTCTGTTGGCCTTTGAATAGAGTATTAAGCTATTATATACAAAATTAAAATATTTCAAAAACAAGGTTTATTCTAATTTTGAGGACTAAACTTTTTCTAAAAGATACTTGTTTTGCAGCCTTTCCTAAATGGCGAAACCTAATCAAGCTAAAATCGTCAAGCTTTTGTTCGTCATTTGTGTGTAATGTCAAAACAAAAGTTTGACACCATCGAACAGGATTGAACGGTGACGGTAAAGTGATATTGAATTTCATGAACACTTCATGGCTTATCCCAGACTGGGGTAACCTATTCCATGCCTTCCCCAATAGGATATCGCTATACTCAACGTCCGGCGACGTCCGTCACCTGCGCGTCACCCGTACGGGGTCATGGTTCGTACCATACGTTATCGTACGTGAGTTATTTGCGTGCGCTACCGCACGGTGTCTACGGCGCCGTACGGCGACGCAAAGCGCCGTACGGTAACGGACGGAGCGGTACGGTAATGGACGGAGCCGTACGGTAGCGGACGGAGCCGTACGGTAGCGGACGGAGCCGTACGGTAGCGGACGGAGCCGTACGGTAGCGGACGGAGCCGTACGGTAGCGGACGGAGCCGTACGGTAGCGGACGGAGCCGTGCGGTAGCGGACGGAGCCGTACGGTAACGGACGGAGCCGTACGGTAGCGGACGGAGCCGTACGCTAGCGGACGGAGCCGTACGGTAGCGGACGGAGCCGTACGGTAACGGACGGAGCCGTACGGTAACGGATGGAGCCGTACTGTAACGGACGAAGCCGTACAGTAGCGAACGGAGCCGTACGGGTGACGCGCGGTGATGGACGGCGCCGAACGTCAACAAAAGTATAGCGCAACCAAGAGTTCAAATGCAAAATATTGTATTAAGATTCAGCATTAAATTGTGTTTGGCTTTGCTCGGTTTAGGCTTAGGCTTAGGCGTAGGAATAAACTCATTCTTACGCTTAGGCTTATAGGCTTAGGTTTAGGAATACGCTTACAATACTGTTCCGCTCCAATTCTTTACATTGGCCGAAATTTTTATGAACCCGTCACTGGTTCACATGGCTAAGATTATCCAAGCGTGTCATGATTAAGTTTGTCACTTTTGGGATATAAAATCAACTGTTTCGCTGATATCCGAACAAAAAGTTGAGAAATTTGAATGCTGAAAGAAATTTTTGAAACACCGTTGTATTCCGGAAAAGCCTATTTCGGAGAGAGTCAATTTGACTGACCATTTTTTGTAGTATATATCTATTAGCTAATTAATTTTCAAATATAACCAATATTGTTAGCGTTTAATGACTAAAATTAGGCTTGTCTTTTCGCTCACTAAACGCTCGCAATATTTTGTTCAATCGAAACATCTTGAAAAAGATTTCTATTCTTGCTAATTTGTAGGTCCCTTATACACATACACGGTGAATTACTGTACTCTGCCGGTCTGATTGACGTGATTTATATCAATGTATAGCCTGGCTGAACCAAAATTACACATCGGTGAAATTGACTGTGAAAAACACAATATGACACGAAATAATTTGTACTTAATGTTACTTAGCTACGTTAGTTTGGCTTATCTAGAAACTGTCAAGATATTTGGAACTGGGTGATAATTCTAGGTAACATCGGCCCATGTAAAGATCAGGGGCGGAGCGTTTTTCTGTGGGACTGCAATAGAGTAAGTATATAGCTCTAGCCTATTTTTTGCTTGCCTTAGGCATACGCTTACGCTTAGGCTTAGGAGTATGCTCAGGCTTAGGCTTAGGCTTAGGCTTAGGCTTAGGCTTAGGCTTAGGCTTAGGCTTAGGAGTATGCTCAGGCTTAGGCTTAGGCTTAGGCTTAGGCTTAGGCTTAGGCTTAGGCTTATGCTTATGCTTTTGCTTAGGCTTAGGCTTAGGCTTAGGCTTATGAATATACTTATAATACTGTTCCGCGTCTGCCCTTTACTTGGCCGCAACATCCTACGTGGGTCTCATTCTAGCACCCCCCAAACGGTACGTTTTATGTTTGGGCTCGTTGGTGAATTGAGATCCCCCTTTTTGAAAATTTGTGGATTCGGCGCGGTGTAGTAAGTACTGTATTGAAAAACATTTAAAGTTGAGTATAGCCTAATCCATCTTTGAATATGTATGTAAACTAAATATTGAAATAACTATAGTCTGCTAAGGCATATCGGTAAAAGCGGTTTTGAAACGAAATTCTGTATTTTGTCTACGCGCAATAGTTATTTCAAGTCCCCCCTTTACATACCCGTGGCCGGCTTAACCATACTGCTAGAAGGGCTAATTATTTTTCAAAAGTGGCATACAAGAGTTTTCGTTGACTTACAAGCAAGGTTGAAAAAAAGTTTCTAGGGGGTGCAAAATTGTTTCACAGGAGCTTGAGCACTCTTGACCCCTTTCTGACTACAAATCCGCTTCCTTCACTAGAAAACAATGTAACCAATGTTGGCTTTTGATTTGTAGTTAAAATTTAGCCCTCGCCGTAGCCAGGGTTTGATTTTCGTAATGTAGAAGGTTATGTGAACATTTTTAACCTCAAGAATTCGTACTGTTCTTATAAAAAATGTTAAAACTTTTCGCCCATAAAGATCACGAGCGGAACGTTTTTCTTTGAACTAGAACAGAGTAAGCTTAAAGCGGTGTACAAATTTTTGCATGGCTTAGCTTTTAGGCTAAGTCTTCGGCTTAGAACTCCTATAGGCTCAAGCTTGAGCCTATTAGCCTAAACCTGAGCCGAAGCCCAAACCTGGACAATGCAAATATACCCGAGCTTGCTTACCAACATAATTTCATTTAGAAACACTTCGTATGCCGAATTTGATTCGATCTGATCGATGCTTGCACTGGTTGCAGGTCGAACGCCATGAACAGGTGGAAATTGCAGTTGTTGTTGTTTATTGCACATTGCTTGAGCCTAAAATTGCAAAAAAATTTACTTAAACTCTATTCAAACGTGCAAGTTTTGCAGCAAAAACTAACACCTGTAACTTGTATAAGTAAAACATACAGCTGCAAGTATTTGCAAAAATATCATTTTCATTCTGAATATTGACTTGAAAAATTGCATTAATAATTTGCAGACAACTGCAATACATATGAAACTTTGATTTTTTCAGTCCAAATAATGATG
The DNA here is from genome assembly GCA_030248215.1 of Enoplolaimus lenunculus. NCBI lineage: Eukaryota > Metazoa > Nematoda > Enoplea > Enoplida > Thoracostomopsidae > Enoplolaimus > Enoplolaimus lenunculus. Next base: position 135,861 of record JASANG010000929.1, read on the forward strand.
ATAAATTGTATTAATAATGCAGCTTGCAAGGCTATTCATACATGTGAATAATATTAATTTTTTGCGTATATTAATGGTATAAAATTGAAGCTGCATGTTGTCCGAATAAATAATTTTCCGCCAAAACTTGTAGCTCAAAGTTGTAGCTGAATCAAGTAACATCTTTGAAACTTCATTTGTGCTTTGTCACAATAAAATTAAAGTGGTTTGGGTTTCCTTTCAAAAGTTACTCATTTGTCGGATTTCTGGACGAATCAGGAGCATGAACCAATCCGGTACCTCGAATAAAATCCTGATATTCCACAGTGAAGATATTATTTGATAAAGTTGGTCAAAACAAATCCTGGTCAAAGAACTCAGTGGGGACCTGCCGTCGCACCCCACTCGGTTTACAATACTCGCATTGTTTCGTGAATAGCAACTGGATCATGGGTGTAACCAGAATTTTGGTTTAGATTGGATTGGGCCGTGTCCCCCGTAGCCTCTGTCTGGCTACGCCTTTGGTGTGTACCTGTTGTTTTTCGTCACCCTCCGGTAACTGTTCTCCTAGCACACGGTTTGGATTGACTCTCGCTCGGCTCGTACTTCTGGCAAATCGTCTTGAAATTCGATTAAATTTTCCACCGACGTTCAACGAAAACCCAGCGTTCGGTTGAACGGAAGCGAACGGTTCTGAAACTTTGGGTCTCGCAGCCGCAGGGCGCAGCGATAACCGTGATGGTTTAGACAGCCTTTGGGGGTTATTTTCTGGGGCGAAGTATTGACCTTCTGGGCTGGTAGTACGATCGGCATTAGTGCCGACTGTATTTAGACGAAATTTTTGTTTTCTATTGTAGGCTTTTTCTCGTGTAGTTCTTAGGTATAGCGGATCGTTATCCAAAGTTGAAAATACATCAGCGGAAGAATTTTTGCCAAAATTACTCTCAGTAGAGTCTAAATTAGGCGAAACTGGATCGAATTGGCACAGAGATGATAGTTCGATGCAAGCTGATGACAGGCTTGTATGCTTTGTTATAGGTTCAGTATCTGGCGTTTGAATCGGTTTCGAGCCTGGTTTCGAATGAAAAATTTGATGATGAAAATTGTTTTGAGAATTTGATAATTGAATTGTTGAAATTTCCATATTTTTTTCGTCAAATTTAACAAATTATTTACGGCTGGATGACGTCACCTCTAGTATTATATAAAGACATAGCTAGCACAATGGTAAAACGTCGAGTTTGTAGTGCGTTAGCGGTTTTTTTTCTGTGGCTGATATTATTTATTATTAATTATAACGTAATACATGAGTTATTTTTAAAATAATACCTTTTTAAGTCGAAATTCCAAGAAATAACTATAATAAAAACCCTGCCCGTATTCTCAAATATTTGTAGCACCTATCATCAGTTTTTCCGCTCATGTATAGAACAGTGTCGGAACAGTAGTATAAGCATATTCATAAGCCTAAAGCCTAATCCTAAGCATAAAGATGAGTCTATTGCTAAGCCTAAGCCTAAGTCTAAGCCTAAGCGTAAGCCTAAGCAAAAAATTTACTCTACAGCTAAACTGATTGTATTACAGCCCCTCTGGAAAACGATCCGGCCCTGCTCTATACATGGGACAGTTTTCCATACGTCCTGTAAGCTTGAAATCAGTTAATGTAACCTTCAAGATTTGAGCAAAATGTAACCTTCAAGATTTGAGCAAGTCTTTACATTTAATTAACCCTCCTACTGTACGGACATTTATGTCTATGGATGTGGCAGGTTGATTGTTTGACAATCAATTTCAAATTTACACGGTGTAACCGGATATCCGTTTCCATTTTCGTTTCCGCTAAAACTCATTCTCTGTGTTTCCACTTCTGTAGAAGTATTGAAAGTTTCGTAAATTGTTTACGCTCAAAATTAGTTCAAAATCATGTAAATATCTTGCAATTTTTCATTACAGATATAATGGAATTATTGATGATAAGAAGTAAAAATTGCAAAATTCAGTCTTAATTTCATTTGATAGCTTCGAATAGAAAAAGTAAAACATCATTTTTTAACTCTTATATCCGTTTTCAGTATGTGTTTATAAAAGTTATATTGATCACTATTTGTTTTCGTTATTTTTACTATTCGTTTACACCCTGCAAACTTTTGATTGGTACTACACAATTCCTGAATTTACGGTTACAAGATAATGAATTTGTTTGATCTTAGAAAGTTTCTATTGATCGCATTCTTCTTGCGTAAAAAGTTATCAAAAAGCCTAATTTCAAAATCAGGTTTAGTCTTTGCCTAATCCTCAATATCTGTCTAAGCTTATTTTTTTAATTTGAGTTTAAGCTTGAGTCTCGGCTTTATGGGCCCATGTAAACATCAGGGGCGGAACTTTTTTCTCAGGGACTTGAAAAGAGTAAGTTTAAGCTTTAAACTAACTATTTTGCTTGGCTTAGGCTTAGGCTTACGAATATGCTCATTCTTATGCTTAGGCTTAGGTTAGGCTTAGACATAGGAATATGCTGATAACACTGTTCCGCCCTTGTTCCTTACATGGGCCGTATTGCTAAGCAAATTTTAACCCCTTCTCACATAGAGTTGCCTATAGGCAACTCAGCGCAGTGTATATACGTTAAATAATATAAAATCGCACCGTGTTTAACAATTGCAACACGTATACATAGTACTAAATCATCACAAGACGTGAGAGCCACCTCGAGCTCGAGCGTCAAGCTCCTATAGCTGAGTGGTGATGGTATACGCCTCCCATTCCAGTCACTGGAGTTCGAATCCTAGCATAAAAGTAGATTTCAGGCAAAATAGAAAATATTCATGTGAGAAAGGGTTAAGTTGTACAAATTGTTTTAAAAGAAATATAAAAACTTTAAATACATGCTTAGACATATAATGCATATTTTTTCACATTTCAAAATATCATTAATATTAAAACAATTTTTCCAATATTTTCCCTGTTAAACGCTCAGCTTTGTAAGTTGTTCAATTTAACCTTACTTCAAGTGAAACAAAATAATTTAAATTTTTTTCAATATAATCACTCATAAAACAGCCGAAGGTTACCTATGCTTATTTCTGCTCAGTAAGAAATACCTAAGGTCGAGTTGTTTTTCAGTATTCAAAATATTCCTTAACAAGGTTCACAATCAGCAAAGACCTAGCGAGGCCTCGGTCTCTGTAGGCACCTTTTGACCCCCTCTAAAATGATGACCCCGGATTCTAAGGCAGGTTAAACACCCATATCCTACTCTTCAGAATATTTCGGTCACCCCCTAGGATGCTAATGAGGCCATCGGCATGCCATTTGTTCTTGTTGACTCTAACATGGGTAAGGTCTCTATTTCGAGGGGACATTTAGCAAATTTCAACCCCTCAGACAATTTGTTGACAACCGTCTTTAATTTAAAATTTAAATTATTCAATAAAATTAGCTTAATTTTCAATAATCTTCAATATGTTGACACTCCCCCGTTTTTCGATGTTTGGCTATTAATATTAAGTCCACGTGTTTTTTGAGTCGAAAATAATATTAAAGCCTGTTCAAGTTTTGCTTTTTCTTTGTTTCAAGTTAAATTTATCAAATTTTAAAAAACCGAATATGACATTTCGGCCCATGTAAAGATCAGTGGCAAAATGTTTTCTATGGGACTGCAATAGAGTAAGTTTAAGCTTTAGACTTGTTTTTTGCTTGGCTTAGGCTTAGGCTTAGGAATATGCGCATTCTTACGCTCGGGTTTAGGCTTAGGCTTAGGCTTACGAATATGCTTACGATGCAGTTCCTCCCGTGTTGTTTACACATTGACCCTAGTTTCTTTAGCAAAAAGATTAAATATAAATAGCTGTAGTTTGATAAGCATTTTTATGCGTTTTCCTTGAACGAAAATATATACCACATTAGTTCTACTGGGCGGAACTAAAAACTAAGAATATTCTAAGCATAGGGTAAGGTTTAACCTTGGCCCCCCATTTATAAAGTGGGAAAAAACATTTGCACTTAAGGTTGCACTGTAGTTTTTAATTATTTTAATGCCCGGTGCCGTCCGTCACCATACGGTATCGTACGCAAAATTTTCGATAAACAATTAAGAGCCGGGGTAAATACAAACCAGTTACCTCTTCAATTTCTGGTTCTGGTTTAGCTCAAATTGAGCAATAAACTCGGTTCGTTGAACGTCAAATATTTATTCTTAAAGCAACACAAGGCATTGAAATCTTGGGTATTTGGTGCCTTCTCGTAAAGACCGGATTCCCAAAATGTATCTTGCATCTATCACCAGTTAGTAATAGGTCGTCAAACAAGCAAACTGCGACAGCAACAGATTTTTTACAATCGAAACAAACGTCCAATCAAAAAGCTTTGTTTAACAACAAAGTTCAGTTTTGATTGGTTCAAAAATATCAGGATCCATCGCTAAATGGTGATTACACTGTAAATTCCAATGAGTTGATTATTAGCAATTCAACTAGCGAGTTGGTTATTTCTGAATTAATATCAGTATACATTACTCACTCTGAGTCAAGTTGGTTGTAAGGGAGTTGTAAGTCAGAATGAATTGAATAAACTCAAAATTATGAGTTCTGGTAGTCCTAACTCAGACTGAGTGATTCAACTGATTCTGAGTTAAAATCAACTCACTGAAATTTACAGATATTATAACGATTTGAGAATAGCGGATCGCATTTTAAAAAAATTTTCTCTCTCGTTCCAAAAAGATTTAGTTTAAGTTATGTCATGCTGCAAAATTACATTTCTTTGCAAAAAACACTCTATAACTTCAATTGTGTTTATTGGTTGAAATTGAACACATAAATTACACATTTTTCAACCCCCCCATAGGAACCATATATCGGGTCAATTTATGAACCATAAACAAACTAAATCTGAACTCGTGTAGGTAAAAACTTACCCTTTGCCTCAGCGGCAGCCTTTTAATGTGTTGCAGAAAGTGTACAAGAGCCTAAACTTGCAAAAAAAATGCAATAAAAGTTTTAAAATATCACAAGATTTTTAAGCCATATTCACTCGTGTAAGTTTTTGCAGCGAGATCGCGCTACTACAACTTGCAGCAAGTATTCGCATACAAACATCACTTTCATTCTAAATCTTGAAATGAGTCTATATAAATAATTTACAGCCGACTGCAATAAATATCAAGCATAAGTTTTACTAGCGTTCATACGTGCAAATTAAATTTAACAGCATGAATTCCAATGAATAATTTGCAGCTGCAAAAACATCAAAAATGTTTTGTAACCAAACTTACACATGCAACTGGCACGCTTGATTCAGGCTTTAACCCGAAGTTTGTGTCACTATTGCAGTCCCGCAGAAAAACAGTACGGCCGTCAAAGTAACTTTGACCATCGTTGTTACAGCGAATTGGAAATACGTCAGCCAACGAACAGTTGCTGCTTGACGTACTTCCAATGAACGCTGAACAAATATATCAAGTTTAAGAGTTGCGTGACTTAGTTTATTTCGCCAGTACAATTTTGTTGTAGTTCAACCTTTAAAAGTATCTACTTTTTTCTAAAAAACCCCCAACAGATGACCGAAAAATGATATCCGTTCTTTTATACCTTGTCAAGCATGGTAAGTGTGAGCCGAACGTGCTCGGAAAATGCCAATAACTTTTTGAAAATCAGCAGAGCAACTATACTGTAAATTCCAATGAGTTGATTAATCAATTTAGCTAGCGAGTTGGTTATTTTTGAATTAATATCAGTATGCATTAAAGTGACTTTGAGTTGAGCTGATTCTCACTCTGAGAGTTGAGTTGAATCTGGGTGAGTTGGTTAATTATCTCAGAATGAATTGAATCAACTCAAAATTGTGAGTTCTCATTCCAAATCCGATTGGTGGATTTGAACTCTGCAATAGATTTACGTTCTAAAAGTACTTATTTTGCGATTTTCAAGGTTGTAAGATTTGAGAAATAAACAATTTCTCGTAGTGTAGACGCTAAGAGTTATTAGTACTCTTATCTAATATATTACAACAAAAGCGACCGCTGTGTCCTAAACTGTAATGTTTTTGTTACTTAAAATCGTAATGCTGTTACCAATTTGTGAATGAAAAATGTTTTAACTTTTAGGGCGTAACAGTAGATTGAGCATATTCCTAAGCCTAAGGCTAAGCCTAAGCAAAAAATGTAGTCTAGACTGCAAGCGTACTCTTTTACAGACCCATCAGAAACCGGGACGGCCCTAAAAGTTACATGGGCCCAATTATGTATAACTTTAAACACCATTTGTTTGTTTGTATTTTTTATATTTCAATTAATTTTCTAGTATTATTTTTCAAATCTGGAATTCGAACTAATATCAAATTCATTGTAAATTTCAGTGAGTTGATTTTAACTCAGAGTGAGTTGAATCAACACAGAACCTGAACTCTGAATAGGGTCCTTCAGAACTCCGAATTCTGAATTAACTCAACTCATTCTGAGTTAATTAATCAAGTCTCTCACTCAGAATTAAACCAGATAAGTCTAAGTTATTATCTACTGTTATTAACTCAGAAATACCCGGAAATATCTAATTCTCCCGCTGAGTTAATAAATACATCTCATTGTAATTTACAGTGAAAATAAATTTTACCGAGAAACCATCAAACAACACCAGAGTTCAAAAACCAAAATTCCGCATTAAAGTTTTGTGGCACTAAAATTACGTTTGGCTTCTAGTTCGCTTCGCTGTGGTGACCACCTTGTACTAAAACGGTCTGATTCTTGGTCATAAATTTCTAAATCAACCACTGGTAAGTACTTAATAATTTTAGTGTTCAAGGCTTTAAAGAATGGTTTATCAACTTTTCAATTTTTGCAAAAAAACAGTTTTAGCCAATCAAAAACGATATTTATAACATTTTGGCCAGAACTGCAAGTAATCATTATGGCGGACGATGCAAATTCCCTTGATCCCTTTAAAGAAACGGACGCATGTTATTGATCTCAGGGATGGATCGTTTTTCCGCGGACCACAATAGAGTAACCTTTAAGCTTTAGATTAATTTTTTGTTAGGCTTTCGCTTAGCCTTAGGAATATTCTTATACTACTGTTATGGCCCTGTTTTTTACATTGGCCGAAAAAGTGAGATATAAAGGTGGACAGATGTCTTTCCGAAAGAATGCCTTATAAGTTCTTAATTACTAAATGATGGGAAAATTTTGGCTACTTTAACATGACACCTAGGCCCATATTCTCAATTGTAAATAGCACCTTATACCAGTTAGCAATAGGTTTTCAAACTAACAAACTGTTACAATTGCATATCTCAAAATATCGACAGAAATAGAGTATATATTGAATGCAATAAATGTGCTGAATTTCAAATCTCAACATTCACTGGTTCGACAATTACAAGACTTATCACCAACTGGTAATAGATGCTATACACATTTGAGAATACAGGATCTATATTAATTAAGCTTATTGTTGAATTTGAAATAATTTAAAACGTTTCAGTACAGTTTCTTATAAGTTTCTCTAAAACTACTTAAAAAAATTTTAAGAAGTAAACCTCTTTAAAACCTGAGTACTCAAATACGGAGTATTTGAAAAAAAACAGCTGAACCATGGGATTTATCGGGTTACCATCAGCGTGGTTTGGTGCCCAAACTTTATGCCTAACGATATCCGGCAGCTTGGGCCTAAGCAATGAATGTGAGCAATAAATGTCAATGCTAAAGCGGGGGGGGGGGGGGCGAGTATAAAGACGAGATATTTTTGAAATTTTTGTGTTTCGGTTTTTAGAGCAACTGAAATGACGGCATACTTCGATGCTCTTTCCTGTTCAAATTAAGCTTTGATTACCATAGCCGCTGCCTTGGCAAATGTGGCCAATGTCAGCTTTTAAAAAAAATTTAATTGATATATTTAAAAGTAGTTACTAATACAAAGTATCGCGTATAACCAGCGACGCATCCAGAAATGTTTAACGCAAATCTGGCAAATGTTATATCTAGCAAATGTTATATCTGGCAAATGTTATATCTGGCAAATGTTATATCTGGCAAATGTTATATCTGGCAAATGTTATATCTGGCAAATGTTATATCTGGCAAATGTTATATCTGGCAAATGTTATGAAACGCAATTTTTACTGTATGCTATATATGTGCTAATTTTCTGAGCGAAAAAATTTGTAAAGTAAATGATAGGAAGCTTACGATTTTATCACAAAAATGTTTCTGATGAGGGGACGTATGACGCCTCTAAATACGCTTGTGGTTAATCAAAAAAATTTCTGTTAAATTCTAAACAACCATTCAGTGTAAATTTTAGTGAGTTGATTTTAAGTTTGAATGAGTTGAATCACTCAGTCTGAGTTAGGACTATCAGCACTTAGAATTTTGAGCGGATTCAATTCATTCTGGGTTAATTAATCAACTCAGCCAGAGTCAACTCAATTCAGAGTGACAATCAACTCAACTCAGAGTGAGTTATTGTTTACTGGTAATAATTCAGGAATAATCAACTCGCTAGCTGAATTGATTAATCAACTCATTGAAATTTACAGTTTTGGTTAAAATCTTTCATCAAATGCGCTAATGCACGATTTTAGTGGACACAGGGGCGGAGCACAGAGGGAATAAAGGGGGGGCTGCCCGCTGACTTTTAAAAACCATTATAAAATTTAATCATATGAACACGATAGTGTTCATATATATGGTTCGCGCTTCTCAAGTGCGTATTTTCAGTTTAGTTTGCATGTTGGTACTCAAGTAATAGCAGACCTATTTCGTTTAAATTTTGTACACTGGTATACTGGTCCGTCGGGAATATCTGTGCCAAAGGATTTGCCAAAAGAGCGTGGCCTTCAGTAGTTACGGTCAAAAAACTTGTTACAGAAAGTGCACGAAATTTTCCATTTTGGTTCAGCACTTTTTTCCCGTTAGCTATGTAATTTTACGGTTATAACTTTCACCACTTTATAGAGCTTGTGGTTGGTTTCATCCCAACGGTTGGTTTCAGCCCAACTGTCGGTTTCACCCCACCGGTTGGTTTCACCCAACAGTCGGTTTCACCGCAACGGTTGGTTTCACCCCAACAGTCGGTTTCACCACAACGGTTAGTTTCACCCCAACAGTCGGTTTCCCCCCAACGGTTGGTTTCATATCAACAGTCTATTTCATCCCAACGGTTCGTTTCACCGCAACAGCCGGTTTCACCCCAACGGTTGGTTTCACCCCAACGGTTGGTTTCACCCCAATGATTTGTTTTACCCCAACGGTTGGTTTCACCCCAACGGTTGGTTTCACCCGCACGGTTGGTTTCACCCCAACGGTTGATTTCACCCCAACGGTTGGTTTCACCCCAACAGTCGGTTTCACCCCAACGGTTAGTTTCACCCCAACGGTTGGTTTCACCGCAACGGTTGGTTTCACCCGCACGGTTGGTTTCACCCCAACGGTTGGTTTCATATCAACAGTCTATTTCATCCCAACGGTTCGTTTCACCGCAACAGCCGGTTTCACCCCAACGGTTGGTTTCACCCCAACGGTTGGTTTCACCCCAATGATTTGTTTTACCCCACCGGTTGGTTTCACCCGCACGGTTGGTTTCACCCCAACGGTTGATTTCACCCCAACGGTTGGTTTCACCCCAACAGTCGGTTTCACCCCAACGGTTGGTTTCACCCCAACGGTTGGTTTCACCCCAACGGTTGGTTTCACCCCAAAGGTTGGTTTCACCCTAATGATTGGTTTTACCCCAACGGTTGGTTTCAGCGCAACGGTTACTTTCACCCCAACGGTTGGTTTCACCCGCACGGTTGGTTTCACCCCAACGGTTGATTTCACCCCAACGGTCCGTTTCACCACAACAGTCGGTTTCACCCAAACGGTTGGTTTCACCCCAACGGTTGGTTTCACCCCAATGGCTGACTTCACTCCAACGGTTGGTTTCACCCCAACGGTTGGTTTCACCCCAACAGTTGGTTTCACCCCAACGGTTGGTTTCACCCCAACGGTTGGTTTCACCCCAACGGTTGGTTTCACCCCAACGGTTGGTTTCACCCCAACGGTTAGTTTCAACCCAACGGCTGGTTTCACCCCAACGGTTGGTTTCACCCCAACGGTTGGTTTCACCCCAACAGTTGGTTTCACCCCAACGGTTGGTTTCACCCCAACGGTTGGCTTCACCCCAACGGTTAGTTTCACCCCAACGGTTGGTTTCACCCCAACGGTTGGTTTCACCCCAACGGTTGGTTTCACCCCAACGGTTAGTTTCAACCCAACGGTTGGTTTCACCCCAACGGTTGGTTTCACCCCAATGATTTGTTTTACCCCAACGGTTGGTTTCAGCGCAACGGTTAGTTTCACCCCAACGGTTGGTTTCACCCGCACGGTTGGTTTCACCCCAACGGTTGATTTCACCCCAACGGTTGGTTTCACCCCAACGGTTGGTTTCACCCCAACAGTCGGTTTCACCCCAACGGTTGGTTTCACCCCAACAGTCGGTTTCACCCCAACGGTTGGTTTCACCCCAACAGTCGGTTTCACCCCAATGGTTGGTTTCAACCCAATAGTCGGTTTCACCGCAACGATTGGTTTCAACCCAAGGGTTGGTTCACCCCAACGGTTGGTTTCACCCCAACGGTTGGTTTCCCCCCAACGGTTGGTTTCATCTCAACAGTCTGTTTCATCCCAACGGTTCGTTTCACCGCAACAACCGGTTTCACCCCAACGGTTGGTTTCACCCCAACAGCCGGTTTCACCCCAACGGTTGGTTTCAGCCCAACAGTCGGTTTCACTCCAACGGTTGCTTTCACCCCATCAGTCGGTTTCACCCCAACGGTTAGTTTCACCCCAACGGTTGGTTTCACCCGCACGGTTGGTTTCACCCCAACGGTTGATTTCACCCCAACGGTTGGTTTCACCCCAACGGTTGGTTTCACCCCAACGGTTGGTTTCACCCCAACGGTTGGTTTCACCCCAACGGTTGGTTTCACCCCAACGGTTGGTTTCACCCCAACGGTTGGTTTCACCCTAAAGCTTGGTTTTACCCCAACGGTTGGTTTCAGCGCAACGGTTACTTTCACCCCAACGGTTGGTTTCACCCGCACGGTTGGTTTCACCCCAACGGTTGATTTCACCCCAACGGTCCGTTTCACCCAAACGGTTGGTTTCACCCCAACGGTTGATTTCACCCCAACGGTTGGTTTCACCCCAACGGTTGGTTTCACCCCAACGGTTGGTTTCACCCCAACGGTTAGTTTCAACCCAACGGTTGGTTTCACCCCAACGGTTGGTTTCACCCCAACGGTTGGCTTCACCCCAACGGTTAGTTTCACCCCAACGGTTGGTTTCACCCCAACGGTTGGTTTCACCCCAACGGTTGGTTTCACCCCAACGGTTAGTTTCAACCCAACGGTTGGTTTCACCCCAACGGTTGGTTTCACCCCAAGGGTATGTTTAACCCCAACGGTTGGTTTCACCGCAACGGTGGGTTTCACCCCAACGGTTGGTTTCACCCGCACGGTTGGTTTCACCCCAACGGTTGATTTCACCCCAACGGTTGGTTTCACCCCAACGGTTGATTTCACCCCAACAGTCGGTTTCACCCCAACGGTTGGTTTCACCCCAACAGTCGGTTTCACCCCAACGGTTGGTTTCACACCAACAGTCGGTTTCACCCCAATGGTTGGTTTCAACCCAATAGTCGGTTTCACCGCAACGATTGGTTTCAACCCAAGGGTTGGTTCACCCCAACGGTTGGTTTCACCCCAACGGTTGGTTTCCCCCCAACGGTTGGTTTCATCTCAACAGTCTGTTTCATCCCAACGGTTCGTTTCACCGCAACAACCGGTTTCACCCCAACGGTTGGTTTCACCCCAACGGTTGGTTTCACCCCAACAGTCGGTTTCACCCCAACGGTTGGTTTCAGCCCAACAGTCGGTTTCACTCCAACGGTTGCTTTCACCCCATCAGTCGGTTTCACCCCAACGGTTAGTTTCACCCCAACGGTTGGTTTCACCCGCACGGTTGGTTTCACCCCAACGGTTGATTTCACCCCAACGGTTGGTTTCACCCCAACGGTTGGTTTCACCCCAACGGTTGGTTTCACCCCAACGGTTGGTTTCACCCCAACGGTTGGTTTCTCCCCAACGGTTGGTTTCACCCCAACGGTTGGTTTCACACTAACGATTGGTTTTACCCCAACGGTTGGTTTCACCACAACGGTTACTTTCACCCCAACGGTTGGTTTCACCCGCACGGTTGGTTTCACCCCAACGGTTGGTTTCACCCCAACGGTTGGTTTCACCCCAACGGTTGGTTTCACCCCAACGGTTGGTTTCACCCCAACGGTTGGTTTCACCCCAACGGTTGGTTTCACCCCAACGGTTGGTTTCACCCCAACGGTTGGTTTCACCCTAATGATTGGTTTTACCCCAACGGTTGATTTCACCCCAACGGTCCGTTTCACCACAACAGTCGGTTTCACCCAAACGGTTGGTTTCACCCCTACGGTTGGTTTACCCAACGAACATTGTCACCCCGTGGTTGTTTCGCCCCAATGGTTGGTTTTATACAAATACGTTGGTTAGGCGCTTGTTGTCAGGATAAAAGTTTCTGTCATGCAAACGATTTATTGAAACTCTGCATTTAGTTTAATCAGTCTTCTCATTTTTCACCGTTCAGATTGATGGATTTATCAGCAGCTTGGTAAAGCGGATGAAACTAGAAAAAATTGCTCAGCACTTGAGCAGCATGGAATATGCTTCATATTCCAATTAAAAGGATAGTAACTAGACCAGCACATTCGTTCGATGTAACCTGGAAAAATATTAAGAAACAATGGCGTCCAAAATCATGTTGACTATTAATTTTTCTGAAACATATTGCGGATAGCAAAATTTCTGTAATTTTCTTTTTGTAAGAAACAAATGTTTTGCTTAAAATGTGTATTGAAGTTTTCTTCAAGAACGTAGTAAACTCACCTTTGGCTCTCTATTAACATAGTTAATTGAATTTCATAAGAACACTGTATGGACCATAATTGGTGAGTTATAGTATTGATGACCAATTTTGTTTTAGATACTTTCTCAAACAAGGCGTTGTCACAAAATGAATCGCAATTGATGCTTTAAAAACGACTCTTGACTTTAGCTGACTTTTAACCTTAGCGACGAACAAACAAGTTTACAAGTCTACCGAGTTATTTGTTTCACTGCATAGTCACGACTAGAGGCTCAAAATTCTCACCGTATTCTGGCAGCATCGACTAATCTGGCAAAAGCAAAGATCGCACTACTTCAGCCATGTCTCTGTAACCCAGATATTATCTAAGAAATTTCATAAAATGCCTAATAAATCTGCCAAAAACTTTCAACATAAAAATAGATTTGCTCTCCGCAATATGTTTCAGAAGAATTAATAGTCAACATGATTTTGGACGCCATTGTTTCTTAATATTTTTCCAGGTTACATCGAACGAATGTGTTGGTCTAGTTACTGTCCTTTTAATAGGAATATGAAGCATATTCCATGCTGCTCAAGTGCTGAGCAATTTTTTCTAGTCCTAAATTAGTGTTTGGCTTCCCGTTCGCTTT